>CDFB01067452.1:0-14381 GCA_000826425.1 Acanthamoeba lugdunensis | reverse complement strand
CGCAGGCCCGTTACCTCTTGGCGGCCACCTCCGTGGGCAACCTGGCCCTCTTCGCCGGTGGTTATGGTGTTGGTGATTCGTCGAGGGTGGACATCTACAACGCGTCGTCCAACACATGGACCAATGCCTCCCTCTCGCAGGCCCGTCAGGCCTTGGCGGCCACCTCCGTGGGCAACCTGGCCCTCTTCGCCGGTGGTTGGACTGGTGATGGTTATGCTTGGTCAACGGCAGACATCTACAACGCGTCGGCCAACACAGGAAACGTTGCATCCACTCCCACGCCGTCGGCCGGCATCTCGCCGTCGCCGTTGCCATCGTCCACCACATCGCCCTCACAATCGTCCACCAGGTCGCCCTCGCAGTCACCCTCATCCTCGCCCTCGCCCTCGCCCTCGCCGACGCTGTTGGCAACTCTCTCGCCGTCGGCCACCAGCTCGCCCTCGCCATCGCCCTCGCCGTCAATCACTAGCTCGCCCTCGCAGTCGCCTTCGCCATCGACCACCAGCTCGCCCTCGCCCTCGCCCTCGCCCTCGCCCTCGCCCTCGCCCTCGCCCTCGCCCTCGCCCTCGCTATCGGCAACTCTCTCGCCGTCGACCACCAGCTCGGCCTCGCAATCGTCCACCACCTCGCCCTCGCAGTCGGCCACCAGGTCGCCCTCGCAATCGTCCTCCAGCTCGCCCTCGCAGTCACCCTCATCCTCGCCCTCGCCCTCGCCCTCGCCCACGGCCTCGCCGTCGACCACCAGCTCGGCCTCGCCCTCGCCCTCGCCATCGACCACCAGCTCGCCCTCACCCTCGCCCTCGACCACCAGCTCGCCCTTGCAGTCTCCCTTGCCTTCGCCGTCGCCGTCGCCATCGGCCACCAGCTCGCCCACGCAGTCGGCCACCAGTTCGCCCTCACCTTTGCCCACCAGCTTGCCCACGCTGTCAGCCACCAGCTCGCCCTCACTGTCGGCAACTCTCTCGCCATCGCCCTCACCCTCGCCCTCCACCTCGGCCTCGGCCACAGCGCCGACCTCGAGCATAACGACAGCGTCGCCCACGGCCACGGCCACGGCCACAGCTTCGAGTGTGTCGCCTTTGGCCACCAGCTTACCGTCGCAGTCGGCCTCCAGCTCGCCCTGGGCCGTGGGTTCACCAGCCACCACCTCGCCCTCACCGTCGCCCATTCTCTCGCCGTGGGCAACCAGCTCGGCCTCGCAGCCGCCCACCAGCTCGCCATCACCGTCGCCCACTGATTCGCTGTCGCCCCAGGTTTCTACCTCCCCTTCGCCTTCATCATGGTCGCCCTCCACGAGCGCATCGCCATGGGCTCCATCGTCGCCCTTCGCCAGCCAGTCACCGTCCACCACTCCATCTGCATCGTCGGCCACGGAGTCGAGCCTTTCGATGTCGCCCTCGGCCACAGCCTCTCCCTCGCACATGACAGCGTCGCCCACTGCCACAGTCACGCCCTCGCACACGACAGCGTCGCCCACGACCACGGCCTCTCCCTCGCCCACGGCCACGGCCTCTCCCTCGCACATGACAGCGTCACCCACGACCACGGCCTCGCCCTCGCACATGACATCATTGCCCACGGCCACCGCCTCTCCCTCGCGCATGACAGCGTCACCCACGCCCTCGGCCTCGAGCGTGACATCATCGCCCATGGCCACGGCTTCTCCCTCGCCCATGACATCATCGCCCACGACCACGGCCTCTCCCTCGCGCGTGACAGCATCGCCACCGCGCTCTCAAGTGTCGGTCTCCCCCGGGGCCTCTCCCACGACATCTCGCTCGCCCGAGGCCGGTTCACGCGGGAACAGCAGCAGCAGCAGCAGCAGCAGCGAGGCAATGACGGCTGGGATCGCCGTTGGTGTGGCCGTGCCGATCATGCTGCTGGTCGCGTTGGCCGTGGCCGGCGTCGCAGCGGTGCTCCTCAGGCGCCGCTACGGTGCCAAGCCACCACAAGACTTCCCGTGTGAGGGAGACCCGTGTGAGGGAGAGGCCGTGGCCGTGGGCGACGCTGTCACGCGCGAGGGAGAGGCCGTAGTCGTGGCCGATGCCGTCACGCTCGAGGCCATGGGTGACGCTGTCACACTTGAAGCTGTAGCCGTGGCTGTCACTGCAAAAATGGATGGGCCAATAGAACTGAGAAAATGGGCCTGCCCTAGACCACCCAAGACCATCCGAGAATCCCGCTGAACGGAATGTAGCGAGTCTTTGATGCAAGGTACTTGAGGAAATGGGGCTGTTGTATTTGTGGGAAATAATCAAGCATCCATTGTATTACTCCTCAGCGGAACTCGGGCCAGCAGGTAGGCGTGGCTGCCAGTCTCCAGCGGCTTGCGGTTGCCTGCAATGAAGGTCAGGATGTCAACCCCCTTCTGGCTTGTAGGGTGGTGCGGCACTGCCACAGCTGCACAAACTTGTCAGTGTCAAAGTCAAAGTCGGCCTGAAACCACACGAACCCATCCCACACCAGCACATAGCAGGAGGTGACCTTGTCATCATGGTCCAGCACATTGATGGCGACAACAGTGACCCACGCCAGCACCTGGGTGGCCCACCAGGCACTGCTTGCTGGCCTTGATGTCCAGATCAACTGAAGTCATGGGCGAGCACTACCTGGGGGGCTTGGGTGGGGAGCAGGCCATAGTCAGCCCATGTACCTCACCAGCAAGCATTTCCTATGTGAGGTGAGCACCAGCAATTTAATGAGATTGAGGATTGCTGAATTGCTGAATTTTGATCATTTGTTTTGAATGGGGCAACGTACATGCAGAGCAGCGCAGTAACCATTGCAGGTGGATTCAGCAAGATAGGGCAAAAGGGGGGTTACTACATCTCAAGTAGGGAGTGCTGCCCCGCTTGGGGAGCTCTAGCAAAAGCTGGCGCAAACAGATCCAAATTTGTGCCCACTACTTGGTGACAAGAAATCAAAGAGAAAAAAAAAGAAATAGAAACGTAGGGCTGATCATCACTGACAATTACATCAATTGCAAGCCCCACATGCAAGGCAGCTCCCTTGCAAGGGCCAAAGGTCCTTCAGCTTCTTTCTGTGACGCCCTCTGCATCTGTCTCAGCTTCACCTCAGTTTCAGTGCCTCAGCTTCACCCAATGCATCCACCTCAGCCACACCCTCAGCATCAGTATAGGCAGTGCCATCAGCCTCACCCACAATTTTGGTGAGCCCAATGCCATCAACCCTGCCCTCACAGCCTCAGCCTCGCCAAATGCATCCACATCAGTGCCTCCCCTTCACAGTCAGCCTCACCTTCTGCCAGCACCTCACCATCAACCACCCCCTCCAGTTCACCCACCCCTTCAACCTTGGAAACATGCCAAGCACCACAGCTCCATTTCACATGTGATGCTTGGGTGGTGCATGGGTGCATTGTGGTGCGTGGGTGTGTGGGTGCATGGCGCTTAGGTGGTGTGTGGCCCTTAGGTGGTGCATGCATGGTGTGGTGTGTGGTGTGTGGTGTGTGGTGTGTGGTGTGTGGTGTGTGGTGTGTGGTGTGTGGTGCTTAGGTGCTTATGTGGTGCATGGCATGTAGCACATGGGTGCATGGGTGCATGGCACTTAGGTGGTGCGCAGTGCACAGTGCTTGGCACATGGGTGCATGGGTGCGTGGGTGCGTGGTGCATGGGTGTGGGCACATGGTGTGTGGTGTGTTGTGCATGGTCATACATTTCATGCACCTTCATAAAGGCAAAGGTGGCAAGAAGCTAAGGCACAGCCAGGTCCATTCAAAGAAGAAGTTCACACAACCAGGGGAGGTGGTGGTGTGGTCAGTGTTGTAGTCATCAATCACCTGGACAACAGTGGTGTAATCATTGGTGATGTATTTAAAATGACCATAGTTGTGAAGAACTAGTCACACAGTTTGACTCCTTTCAGGAAAAGATTGCTGATCCTGAAGAGGAACTATATATTGTGGACCCATAACCTGTTGGAAGGTTGAATGATGGAGATGGCTGAGAAGCTGTAGAAGATGTGTTCTGTCTTCTCACAAGGTGCAGCATTTTACTGTCTACTGTCCTGGAAGCATTGGTGGTGGTTGACCGAAGATGTGGCTGTGTGGCACACACTGCATGCTAAAACCATTGGCGGCCCAGCTGTGCCAGCCACCTGACTCAAGATGGTGGTTACAGTTTGTTTGTGTCAGGCCGAGAGCCATGTCTGCCTGTTCAATCTGATGTGGTCGGCGTCGGTCATGTAGATGCTGTTGGTGTACACCTCGTTCACCATCTGGTGGAGCTCCATGGTGGAGCAGCGGCGCTTTTCTTGTGGCGGCTTGGCCCCGTAGTGGCGCCTGAGGAGCACCGTTGTGACGACGGCCACGGCCAACGCGACCAGCAGCATGATCGGCACGGCCACACCAACGGCGATCCCGGCCGTCATTGCCTCGCTGCTGCTGCTGCTGCTGCTGCTGCTGCTGCTGCTGCTCCCGAGTGAACCGGCATCAGGCGAGCGAGATGTCGTGGGAGAGACCGGCGGAGGAGACCGACACTTGAGAGCGCGGTGGCGATGCTGTCACGCGCGAGGGAGAGGCCGTGGTCGTGGGCGATGATGTCATGCGCGAGGGAGAGGCTGTGGCCGTGGGCGACGCGGTCGCGTGTGAGAGCGAGGCCGTGGTCGTGGGCGATGACGTCATGTGCGAGGGAGAGGCTGTGGAGGTGGGCGACGCGGTCGTTTGCGAGGGCGAGGCCGTGGTTGTGGGCGATGACGTCATGTGCGAGGGCGAGGCTGTGGCCGTGGGGGACGCGGTCCCGTGAGAGGGAGAGGCTGTGGCCGTGGGCGATGCTGTCACGCTCGAGGCCGAGGCTGTGGCCGTGGGCGACGATGTTATGCGCGAGAGAGAGGCCGTGGGCGACGATGATGTCATGCGTGAGGGCGAGGCCGTGGTCGTGGGCAATGCCGTCACGCTCGAGGCCGTGGGCGACGGCGTCATTATGCTCGAGGCATTGGCCGTAGCCGTGGCCGTGGGGGTGGAGGTGCATGTGGATGACGCAGTCATGCTCGAGGCCGTGGCCGAGGCTGTCGTTATGCGCGAGGCCGTGGCCGTAGGCGACTCATTCATGCTCGAGACCGGTGACGACAGCAAAGTCGCGGGCGAGGGTGACGGCGAGGGCGACAGCGAGGGCGACGGCGACGGCGAACCAGTGGGCGATGGTGATGGGGAGCTGGTGGACGGCTGCAAGGCCGCACTGGTAGCCAACGGCGAGAGAATGGGCGACAGTGAGGGCGTCGTGGTGGCTGACGCTGACGGTGAGGGCGAGCTGGTAGGTGACTGTGAGCGTGAGCTGGAGGACGACTGCAAGGGCATGAGAGTGGGCGAGGGGGAGCTGGAGGGCGACTGTGAGGGCGAGCTGGTGGCCGACGGTGAGAGAGTTGCCGTGGGCGAGGGCGAGGGCGAGGGCGAGGGCGAGGGCGAGGGCGAGGGCGAGGGCGAGGGCAATGGCGAGGACGAGCTGGTGACCGACGGCGAGAGAGTGGG
This sequence comes from Acanthamoeba lugdunensis, assembly GCA_000826425.1. NCBI lineage: Eukaryota > Discosea > Longamoebia > Acanthamoebidae > Acanthamoeba > Acanthamoeba lugdunensis. The sequence continues at coordinate 8,896 of CDFB01067452.1, read as the reverse complement.
CGATGCTGAGGGTGAGCTGGTGGCCGACGGCGATGGCGAGGGTGAGGGCGAGCTGGTGACCGACGGCAAGAGAGCGGACGATGTGGTGGGCGACTGTGAGGGCGAGCTGGTGGCGGACTGCGAAGGCAAGCTGGTGGGCGAGGGCAAGCTGGTGGGCGAGAGCAAGGGCGAGGGCAAGCTGGTGACTGATGGCGAGAGAGTGGACAACGGGGGGGAGCTGGAGGGCAACTGTGAGGGCGAGCTGGTGGCCGACTGCGAGCTTGTGGGCAACTGCTGTGAGGGGGAGGTGGAGGACAACTGCGAGGGGTAGAGAGTGCACAATGCTGAGGACAAGCTGGTGGCCGACAGCGAGAGAGTTGCTGATGGCGAGGGCAAGGAGGGTGATGGCGAGGACGAGGACGAGGACGAGGGCGAGGACGAGGGCGAGGGCGAGGGCGAGCTGGAGGACGATTGCGAGGGCGACCTGGTGGCCGACGGCGACGGCGACGGCGACGGCGAGCTGCTGGCCGACGGTGAGAAAGTGGCCGTTGGCGAGGGCGATGGTGAGGGAGATGGCGAGAGAGTTGCTGACGGCGAGGGTGAGGGCGAGGGCGAGGGCGATGGCGAGGGCGAGGGCGAGGGCGAGGGCGAGGGCGAGGGCGAGGGCGAGGGCGAGGGCAAGGGCGAGGGCGAGCTGGTGGCCGACTGCGAGGGCGAGCTGCTGGTCGAGGGCGAGGGCGAGCTGCTAGCCGACGGCGAGAGAGTTGCCAATGGCGAGGGGGAAGGCGAGGGTGAGGGCGAGGGCGAGGGCGAGGGTGACCGACGGCGAGCTTGTGGCCGACTGCGAGGGCGAGCTGCTGGTAGAGGGTGAGGGTGAGGGTGAGGGTGAGGGTGAGGGTGAGGGTGAGGGTGAGGGTGAGGGTGAGGGTGAGGACGAGCTGGTAACCGACAGCGAGCTTGTGGCCGACTGCGAGGGCGAGCTGCTGGTCAACGGTGAGAGCGAGGGCGAGGGCGAGGGCGAGGGCGACGGCGACGGCGACGGCGAGCTGGTGGTCGACGGCGAGAGAGTTGCCGACAGCGACGGCGACGGCGATGGCGAGGATGAGGGTGACTGCGAGGGCGACCTGGACGACGATGGCGACGGCGACGTGGTGGACGATGGCGACGGCAACGGCGAGCTGCTGGCCGACGGCGTGGGAGTGGATGCAACGTTCCACGTGTTGGGCGGCGCGTTGTAGATGTCCACCGTCGACAATAAAATACCACGAATAGAACCACCGGCGAAGAGGGCCAGGTTGCCCACGGAGGCGGCCGCAAAGTAGGCACGGCCCTGCGAGAGGGAGGCAGTGGTCCACGTGTTGGACAACACGTTGTAGATGTCCACCATCGACCAATATACACCACCAGAACCACGACCAATTCCACCAGCGAAGAGGGCCAGGTTGCCCACAGAGGTGGCCACCAAGCTGCCACGGGCCTGCAAGAGGGAGGCATTGGTCCACGTGTTGGACAACGCATTGTAGATGTCCACCCTCAACAAATAAGGACCACCAATGTTAGAACCACCAGCGAAGAGGGCCAGGTTGCCCACAGAGGTGGCCACCAAGTACCAACGGGCCTGCAAGAGGGAGGCATTGGTCCACATGTTGGACAACACATTGTAGATGTCCACCATCAACCAATATACACCACCACCAAGACCACCAGCAAAGAGGGCCAGGTTGCCCACAGAGGTGGCCACCAAGAGGTAACAGGTCTGCAAGAGGGAGGCATTGGTCCACGTGTTGGACAACACATTGTAGATGTCCACCATCAACAACACAAGACAATCAGCACCACTGGTGAAGAGGGCCAGGTTGCCCACAGAGGTGGCCGCCAAGTTGTCATGGGCCTGCAAGAGGGAGGCATTGGTCCACATGTTGGACAACACAGTGGTGGCAGAGGTTGTTGGAGATGGCATCAAGAAGGGGAATGCAGCAATGCTGATGAGCAGCAGCAGGCACTGCCATGACACACACATTTGGTGGGCTTTGTCGCCCACACCAAACAATGACAACTTCTCTCACTGTCTCTCTGTCTCAACAGGGCCCCAACCAGTACTGGTGAGAAAGAAGAAAGGAAAAGGAAGCTGAAAAAAGGCTCGCCCACGGCCACATGATGGCTGTCCTTCCTTTTTCTGTAGTCAGCCCAAAAAAGGAAGGACAACGAGTTCCGTGGCCGTGGGTGATGCTGTCGGTATGCTCGAGGTCGATGCTGTGGCCGAGGGCGAGATGGAGGGTGAGGGCAAGGGCGATCTGGTGGCTGATGGCGAGAGAGTGGGCCAGCTGGTGGGCAAAGGTGAGGGTGAACTGGTGGCCGACTGTGAGGGTGAACTGGTGGCTGATGGTGAGAGTGTGGGTGACTGTGAGGGTGAGCTGGTGGGCGACTGTGAGGGCGAACCCATCCTGCCGCAGCCCATTCAATGAAGAGTTGCGTGCGTGCCTGCGTGCGCGCGTATGCTGTCAAGGCCAGCCCCAGCGGCGGCGGCGGCAGCGACGACGACGAGAGCGAGGTGGCGACGAGGCGCGCGCTACTGGGCTTTGTGGGCGGCGAGCGCGAAGCGGACAGCAGCGGGCGACATGGCGGCGGATGGAAGCGCTCCTACAACCGGTTCGGCGCGCGCACCTCGGACACGGTTCAAGGTGGAGCAGCACGCTCGCACGTTGTCGTCCAGTCCGGCCCACGTTGTGGAGACCTCATCCTTCGTTCTTTGTTCTTATTTTCATTTCGTTTGCGTTTGCGTTTGCGTTTCGTTTGCGTTTCAAAACAAGGTCAGGAAAGTTGACCGGCGAGCTTGGCCAGGCGCTCCTCGTCGAAGCCGTGGGCGGCGTTGAGTTCGGCGAAGAGCTCCACCAGGAGGAGCATGCACGCCCGCCCCTCCTCGGCCGGTCGCACCACGCTCCACCCGAACTCGGCCTCCTTGCCCCTCGTCGTCGTCGCCGCCGCCGCCGCGTTGGCCTCGGCCTCTTTTGTCGTCCGCGTCTTCTTCAAGTCCGCCGCCGTCGCCACACTCTCCGCCGCTTTGCCGTTGTTGTCGTTGTCGTCGTCACTGCCGGCCTCTGGCCTGGCGAGCTTGTTGACGTCCTCCTCCTTGAGCTTGTCCTTGCCCTTCGTGTCGCTGTTGCTGTTCTTCTTGCTCTTCTTTTTCTTGCTGTTCTTCCTCTCGAGCTCCTTCTTCTTCTCTTCGTTGTCGTCGCCGTCGCCGTCGTTTTCAACCTCGTCGCGCTTGGTGGAGGCCAGCACCACGCCCGCGTCGTCGACCCGCAGCCACTTCTTGACCTTGGTGTTCTTCAACTGCACCTTGACCCGCCTGGCGCCTGCTTGTCACACACGTGTGTCAGCCGCACGCACACCACCGCACACGCACCACCGCATACGCACACGCACACGCACACGCACCACCGCACACGCACACGCACGACACGGATGAACGACATACCGGTGTTGGGGTCCTTGGGCTGATCGTCGACGATGGCAGTGTACTTCCAGGCCTGGCCCAGCGAGTCCTCGGACAGGGCGATGACGCCCGAGCCGATGTCCTTGACCACCACGAACCGCCCATCGTAGGCGTGGATGAAGATCTTGTTGTCGTCGCCCCCGCCGCCCTCGGCCTCCCGGTCGGCCGAGGCCTTGTCGCGTTCGCGGTTGGTGCCGCCGTTGCCGCTGCCGGGGTGGTGACCGGTGTTACCGCCGCGTCGCTTCTTCGGGCGGATGAAGAAGGTGTTGTAGACGTGGTTGGGCAGATGCGACGTCGAGGCGAGCGCCGACGCCGCCGCCTGGCTCATGGCCATCATCACGGCCGACCCGAGCAGCGCCGACGCGGAGAAGGCTTCGACGCCCCCGGCGCCATCGGCGGCGGACTGCGCCGGCTGCGCTGGCGCCGCGGATGACGACAGGAGGCCCGGCCCGGGTGGCGGCGGCGGCACGTTGGCGATGGCGGAGAGATAGCGCTCGGCGCTGAGCGATTTTAGGAAGACGCGGTGGCGGTCGACGAGCTTGAGCCGCCAGCGCTCGTTGCTCTTGCAGCCGGCCTGGAGCGAGACGACGCCGTCGCGCTTGGACGACGACAGATACTTGCCGCCGCCAGCGACGCTGGAGCCCGGCCCAACGGCGGGCATTGAACTGACGGTCTTGCCGCGCTTCCGCTCCATCGACGTGCGCCGCGCCTCTTCCTCCATCTGTGTGCCGCGCGACTGTAGCCAAGGCACAAAGTGTAAACAGCACGACACACGCACACATGCCACACGCACACGCACACGCACACAGATAGGAGCATACCCGGTGGGCCTTGTCGGAGTAAGTCTGGAAGCCGAAGAGCAATCGGTTGTCGCGGGCGAGTTCGTCGTAGCGCCAGAACTTGGTCGTCGACGCGTCGTAGCGGCTGTGTAGATCCTTGCGGTGCTTGAGCGCGGGCTTGCCCTGAGCGTCCGTGCACACATAGTGCCCGTTGAGCCCGAATCGAATGCAAATCAGCTCCTCGGCGCTCTCGCTGGCACCAGCGCCGACGCCGACGCCGCCGGCTTGGCCCGCATGGTTATCGGATCCGTCGTCAGCGCCGGCACGCACGCGGACGAGCAGGAAGATGGCGTTGCAGCACATGCGATCAGTTGTCGACAGCATCAGCTCGGCGTCTTCGCGGCCCGGGCCGGTCTCGAGTGGGTCGCCGCCGTCGCGTCGCACCACGCACAGGTACCGCCCGTGGGGCGACACGAAGAACACCTCGCGTCCCATGAAGCGCTCCATGAATCCGCTGGCAGCCGCCATTCTGTCGACAAACGCGCTTGCCGACGACGTCGCCAGCGACGCTGTCGACAGCTGTGCGAAGGTCGACAGCGAGACCGTCGACGAGGCCAGGTCGGCGATGTCGAACAGGAGGCCGGGCTTACGGGACGGGAGGAGCTGGCCCGATGCGAGGTGGTCGGCGATGTGGGGGAAGGCGAGCATGGTGTTGTGCCGCCGGTTGGCCCGGTCCTCGCCCAGCGCGCTCTGCGAGACGAGCTCGTCGCGGTCCAGGTTCTTGACGAGCGCAAAGACGGCCTGTCGCGCCATGCCCTCGAGATCGCGCCACGCAAAGTCGATCTGTTGGTGTTGCTGCTGCTTCTGCTGGTCCTTGTCTGCTTCGTCTTCGCCTTCGTTCTTTTTCTTCTTCGTCCTGCCCCTCTTGATCCGGCTGCCGCTCTTCTCCTTCTTTTCCTTCTTTTTCTTCTTTTCCTTCTTCTCCAGTTGCTCCGTCTTCTTCTTCCGCTCCTTTCGCGTCTTCTCGTCTCCCTCCTCTTCGTCGTCGTTGAGGGTCTTCTTGTGGGACGGGGACGTACGGCCCGCCTCCAAGTCCTTCTCATGAAGGTACCACAGAGCCTCCGTCTTCATGATCGCAGCAAGCACAACACCTAGTGCAGTGTGTTGTGTGCGTCGTGTGCGTCGTGTGTCGTGTCAGAAACGATTTACAACTCTAGAGGGCAGTGGGGAATACCTGGTGGCAGCCTTTTGGCGGCCTTGAGCTGGAGGAGCACATCCTGGCCGTCCCTCCGCCAGGCGGGCGCCAAGTTGGGCCACGCCAGGAGGATGTCGCGATACTCCTGCGCCGCCGTCTGCCACAGAACCCGCTCCGTCTCTTCCTTGAACTCATCTCGCAAACTGGCAAGTTTCGTGTTAGAACAAATCGAACAAAAAACTATTGTTAATCATTAGTTGGGAACTGGTGGTACCTGTCGGCGGGCGCTGTCGCCCAGTCGCACACGAGCTGAGCCATTCCGAGCTTGGACTGAAGCAAGAGCCGACGCTCACCCCTTTCGTTACGCTTCTGCAACGTTGTAATGCCTGGTGTGTGTCGTGTGTCCATGTGTGTGTGTCGTGTGTCGTGTGTCGTGTGTCGTGTGTCGTGTGTCGTGTGTCGTGTGTCGTGTGTCGTGTGTCGTGTGTCGTGTGTCGTGTGTCGTGTGTGTAGTAACGTATGTCATTAGCAGAGTCGAGAAGAAGCTTCAATCAGAGCACGTTTGTGTACCTTGCAGGTAGTAGCCGTAGGCCGCCTTGAAGGCGTCCCGCCGGAGGGCTTCCTCCTTTTCGTCCCACAGTCGCGCGAGCCAATACTCCACTACGCTCCCAGGAAACAAAAGAGTGAATGGGTGAACAAAGAAGCAAAGAGCGAAGGAAAGAACGAAAGCGACGAAAGTGCACGCACCTTTGCCCAAGTGAAGGAGCGTCTGGATGGAATCGGGGATGCTGTGCAGCGCAAGTTCGAGCTTTCGCCGCGAGCAGATGAGCAATCTGAGTGACCGCCAGCCACGAGACCAGAGTTGCGGTGAGTGCATGTCTTCAACAGGACGCGTAGACGAACGGTGGGCTGACGCACCGAATGATCTTCTTGGTCGTGGTGCTGTCCAGCTCGGTGTCGCCGCCGAGTAGGTCAAGGCTGAGCGGTGCAGCTGAGCTCGGTACCGGAGAGTCGTTGAGTCGCTCCTCGAGCAGCATCCGATCGTCCAGCACCGCGCGCTGCTTCTCGTCGGCCTTCTTCGTCGCCGTAGTCGCGGCGTGCGCGCTGTCCCTCTCCCGCGCCGCCGCGCCCATCGTCGTCTTCTCCTTGAGGTTGCTGTCCCGCTCCCGTTCCTTCTCTTTCTCCTTCTCCTTGCCTTTGGCGTCCTTCCGGGTCATGATCGACAGCTTGCCGTCGAACGTGGCCTTCATGATGCCACCGGCAGCTGCACTGCTGACGCCGGAGGGGCTGCCCTGTTCCTGGTCCACCGTAGCGGCCGCGGCTCTTCGCTCCTCGGCGGCGCTTTTGGCCGCCCGTTCGATCTCGAGGCACTTCTGGTAGAGCGCGAAGCCCTCGCTGGAGGAGATGAGGTGCATGTGCTTCACCTTCACCGACAGATCAATTATATCCTGGCCAAAACGAGTATATATTAGCTCAATAATAGCCAAATTATATATATATTACCAACAATTTAGACCTAAATAACATCAAGTTTGCAATAAGGGAGGTGGTACCTGCTCCAGGAATTCGTAGCCTCGTCCTTGGTCGCCATTGAGCAGGTCGAATATCTGAGGCTGGTCACTGAGCACAATGCCCATCATCTCACAAATCCTGGAACATTGTCAGTAACGGTGTGTGTGCGTGTGTGTGGCGATAAGCTGCAGCGGGTACCGGAGGAACATGAGACCGGGGAACAGGCGTGGCTGGCGGCGGTCGTCGCTGACGTCCCACTCGCCGGGACCGAGGGCGATATCACTGAACTTGGTGCGGATGCAGCACTTCATGGGCAGCAAGTAGGGAATGATGTCCTCCACGCTCTCCCCCTTGTCGTACTCGTCGACAGGGTTCGTTTCTCGGTCCACGTAGTTGTTGTAGTAGTTGGTGTTGTCGAGGTGGTCTTCCTCTCGACCGCCACCCCCTTCCTCCGCTTGTTTTCGCCTTTGCCTTCGCAATCGGTGGTTTTGCTTACACACCTGTGTGGAATGTAAATCAGCCACACGCATGTGTGCGTGTGCGGTTGCGCGTGCGGTCATGAAACTGCGCTGCTTACCTTGTAGATGAAGTATTCGAGACCGCGCTCGCCGGGGTGGGTCGGCTGGATGAGATTCTTGCGCACGTTGGGCGTTTCAGTCGAAGTCCAGAAATGGTGGGACTGGGACGAGTAGCGCGAGAAGAGATTGAAGAGGTCCACGACGAGCTGCTTGTAGGGCTCCGACGACGGCACCTTGAGCTCGCGCATCTTCTCCCGCAGCAGCGCACGAATCATGTTCTTACACACGCGTGCCGCCATCTAGTTTCGCATTGCCACGTCAGGAACATATTACTCTTAATTACAATATATTGATCATATATCAATATATAATAAATATTAATATTGATTAAAGAAAGATGCACCTCGGTGTAGAGGAGGCCCTTGAAGAGACAGGGGAAGCGCTTGGAGAAGGCCTGGTAGTCGGGGTTGTGAACAAGATCGAGGTGGCCTCTCAACACGCCCAGGTAGCGCATGTTGACTCCGCTCGAGTGCATGCGATGGAGGATGTCGATCAGAAGATCGTGCAGGCCTCTGAGCGAAAAACACACGTGAGATTCAGACCAAACCTGAGATACAATGTGTGGGAATTGGGGCCGGATGGTGTTGCGTACGACACGCTGAGGCCGCCTTGGACCAGGTCGTCATCGCCCATTTCCATGCCAAACCGGTAGGTGCGAGGCGCTGCGAAGCGGACGGAGCTCAAGTTCTCTCGCGAGGCCTGTCGAGCGCACATCAGTGTTGAGAATCGTAAGGTGAGGGATGGGCGTAGAGAGCGGTGGTGAACCATAGACGACGCATAGAATCGCTGGCCTTCCTGCAGCGCGAGTTGCTGGACTTCGGCGGCAAGGCTGGGTATGATGCTGCGCATGAGCGTCTGACGTACGAGACACACCCGTTAGTCGAGCTGGGAGGCGGCGAAAAGAGGTGAGTGAAAAGTTGACTCTCTTTACCTCAGTGGCTTGGCGCACTTCCTCGTTGTGCTGGATGAAGTTGGGGTCGTGTCGCATCATCCCCGTGTAGGCATCACTGCACAGTGGCAGCTGGTAGCCCTGCACCAGCTCTACACACACGCGCCCGGAGAAAGGAAGGCCAGTAAGCGCCTTTCTGACTTTTCGAAGGCAAGAGGTGGCGGTCAGGAGCACGCACCAGGCCGCAGGAGTTTGTAGAACATGGCTCGAGCGTCCAACAGCGAAGGCCAGTAGCGCTCCTTGACCAATACGCATTCGGGCGGATAGAGCCTGAAGCACACACGACCGGTGAGGCGTGTGTAACAGTCACAGCACTCTGGCAAGCTTGCGTTGCCGTACCTCGCAAAGTCCAACAGATAGAGCTTGCCATCCTGCCAACAGAAATGAACAAAGTGAGAAAGAAATGAA
>CDFB01067441.1:6350-27007 GCA_000826425.1 Acanthamoeba lugdunensis | reverse complement strand
ATGATCGCGGGTAGTCGCGATGATCGCGGGAAACCGCGATGATCCGTTCGTAGACTCATCTCCAGAATATGTCATTGGCTTCCACGTGGGCTAGTGAGCAATTTGTGTTTCGAGTTTTAGGAGTTTTAGGAGTTAAACTAGTTTTACGCGTTTCCGTTGCATCCCCTGAGTACAGTAAATCTCTGACTTCCCATAAAAGTAAGAAATAGATAATATAGAGGGGATGCAACGGAAACGTGTAAAACTAGTTTAACTTGTAAGGAGATGAGTCGCCAGCCGCGATGATCGCGGATAATCGCGATGATCGCGGATAATAGCGATGATCGCGGGTAATCGTGATGATCGCAGTGAATCACGATGATCGCGGGTACAGCTAGCTTTATTCAAGTTCTCCCCTTTGCGAAAAAAATTTCGCGACATGAGTGCGAAAACGCGCAAAACGGCTTCTACGCATAAATAACGCGTAATCTGCTCTTAAAAAATGAACTTTTTCTTCGATTTCGACCAAACCAACCATCAGGGAGGAATGCCCTTCCTTGGTGCTAGCATGCACCACGCTCGTTTTCAGCCTGATCCAACATGCTGCAAGCGAGTTCCACGCTAAACTATGCGAGGAATGCCCACATGTGGGAGAACTTGAATAATCCTAGCTGTAATCACGGACCAAAAAAAACAGGCGGCACTCATCTCCCCTCACACCATGGCACACCTCAAATGTCCCCGAAAAGATGAGTTGCCACGATGATCACGGGTAATCATGATGATCGCGGGTAGTCGTGATGATCACAGGTAATCATGATGATTGCAGGTAGTCGTGATGATCGCGGGTAGTCACGATGATCGTGGGTAATCGTGATGATCGCGGGAAACCACAATGATCCGTTCGTAGACTCATCTCCATACTGAATCTAAACAATTAATAAACACTTCTCATTTTACCCAAGTCTACGGAGATGAGTCGACGGCTGCGATGATCGCGGGTAATCGTGATGATCAGGATCGTGGGTAATCGTGATGATTGCAGGTAATCGCGGACCAAAAAAAAACAGGCGGCACTCATCTCCCCTCACACCATGGCACACCTCAAATGTCCCCAAAAAGATGAGTTGCCACGATGATTGTGGGTAGTTGTGATGATCGTGGATAATTGTGATGATTGTGGGTAATCACGATGATCGTGGGAAACTGTGATGATCCGTTCAAAGACTCATCTCCCCTCCCTGATGGTTTGTTTGGTCAAATTTGTTATTGAGCTATCTTTTCGTGCGTGGTCTACGCGTAAGTTACACATAACTTACACATACAGCTAGGTTTATTCAAGTTCTCCCACTTTTGAAAAAAAAAATTGGCACAGCGCGCAGAAACTGCGTTTTGCTCGCAGAAACTGTGGTCTGGGTGTGTGCACTGGTGGAACCGCGTTCTTGGGTGCAGTGAACGATTTATTGAGTTAGAAACATCTCTCAGTGGTGGGGACGCTGTTGTAGGAGATGAGTTGACGGCCGTGATGATTGCGGGTAATCGTGATGATCAGGGGTAATCGCGATGATCGGGGGTAATTGCAATGATCATGGTGAATTGCGATGATTGTGGGTAATTGCAGACCAAAAAAAAACAGGCAGCACTCATCTCCCCTCACACCATGGCACACCTCAAATGTCCCCAAAAAGATGAGTTGCCACGATGATTGCGGGTAGTTGCAATGATTGCGGGTAGTCACGATGATCGCGGGTAGTCACAATGATCATGGGAAACCGTGATGATCTGTTTGAAGACTCATCTCCGTACTCACCCCAGGCGCACTGGTGCTGCTCCACGATCTCTGATTAGATTTAGATTTAGATTAGATTTGGTTCAAATGCTTAAAGTTTGGGGGGGAGTGTACCTGTGGAGCCTTGGTGCAGTGCTGCCGTGAATGGTGCGGCGCTGCTCTTGTGAAGCACGTATGAATAGATGTAATCAGATTGTGGTTAATTGAAATCTAAAAGTTAATTTTGAATCATCTAGGGGCGCAGTCAGTGTGTTGGCGGTGCTGAGCCAGTGTGTCAGTGTGTTGGCGGTGCTGCGGCAGCATTGTGTTTTGCATGCCAGTTGCACTTGCTGCTGTGGCAGTGTGATGCAGGAAGAGAAGTAAGAAAGAAACCAAGTCCAAATTTTGCAGACACTGGTTCTTTCTTACTTCTCCTCCCCCGCACAGCAGCACAACACACCATGCCAAGGCCATGGTCTTCACTCACAAGACTCGGCACCAGCACATGAGCGCCCTCTCCCTTGTTGGAGTTTCGGTTTCTTAACTATTTCCTTAGTATTCAAATCATTGGTAGGATACCTGTAAGGATTGGCGCTCCTTTCTTCTTTCTTATTCTTCTTCAAAATACACAATGCACCTCCTCCGCTTACTCGTTGTTGCCGGCTCTATGTGACAGGTTATGGGCCCACGTTTCCTGCAGCAATGAGTACATCACTTCCAATTCTCAAAACATCAGAGGGTTACGCCCTCTGGTTCACCCAGATTCGAGTGTACCTACGAGTGAAAGAACTCTGGTCACTCTGTGACCCTGGCACGACTACCCTGCAGCCATCTTCTTTGCTCCAGCCTGCCAATCTGAAGAAGGAAAAGGAGAAGTCAGAAGAAGTTTCTGATGCTCTGCCTCCTCCATCCATTGATGGCAAGGGTGGAAAGGCCCTTGGTATAATTACCATGTCTCTTGGGCCAAACATTGTCCACATCTCTGATGAGTTTGATGATCTGTGGCAGCTCATGATTGAACTCCAGTGACAGTTTATGCTGAACCAGAAGTTGAGGCTAGCTGTGAAGACATGTGAGCTCACTTTGATTTGTCTGAAGGTTGGCGAGGAGCTCACAAGCTACTTCACATGCTTCAACTCCATTGTTGCTGAGCTCAATTTGAACCTGTGATTTGCTGTGCCAGATGGAGTCCATGAGACACTTCTTCTTGAGGGGCTTCCAACAGACTACAAGACTGTTGCCACTGTCATCAGCATGGCTGATGATGCCAGTGATGTTAGTGTGTGGGGCATGCTTTGCCAGCAGGAGTCTGAGCTACATGCATGGAAGCAGGCGAAGAAGGAACAGGCCATCCTGTTCACAGCTGTGCAGCAGTCCCTTCAGGCACATTCCTCATCTACCTCTCCTCAATCTTCCAAGCCGTGGAGAGGAAGGAGGACAGGGTGGCCCCACGGCAGTGGAGAAAACTCTGGGAACCCTGATCCCCTGCAGGACAAGTCAAAGGAGAAGTCTGCCATGCCAAAGTGCAGCTAGTGCAACCTGGATCATGGCCATGAGCACTGCCTGAAGGAAGAGTGCTCCACCGAGTGCGCCCTCATTGTCAAAGACTCCAGTAAGAAGTATTTTGCGCTCACTGCCATGGTTAATAAACCCTGGGTCACTGACTCTGGCGCATCCAGCAACTTCACCTATGAGTGCTCCATTCTCCATGATTTTGTTGCCCTCCCTGGAGAGGAGTTCATCACCCTTGGAGACAACCACCAGTGCTGCATCCATGGCTATGGAGTCATTCATGCCAGCACCACAGTTGATGGAGAGCAAATCTTCCTCACTATCCAGAACGTTTTCTATGTCCCCAGCCTCTCCAAGAACCTGCTCTCCATCCCAACACTCATCAGGGACAGCAGGGAAGCCATCATCAACGACCAGGGCTGCCTGCTTCATGAATGACATACCAAGGAGCCCATTTTTCGCGCCACCCTCCACAACAGTCTTCTCTTTGTCAACCTCAATGTCAAGCACATCACCATCAAGGAGCGCCAGCAGTACACCTTCACTATCTCCACCCCTGCACCCACACTGGAGCTCCTTCACCATCGTTTTGGACATGTCAGATGAACGCAGCTACTGAGCATAGCCAAGGCCCTTCACATAGACACCAGCTCACCACTCGCCCAATGCAAAGTCTGCATCCATGCCAGCCAGCACTGCACTCTAATCAGTAAGGGACCTCAACAGCGTCAAGTAGCACCTGGCGAAGTCATTCACTCCAATGTCTTGGGGTGTTTCAGCTCCTCAGCCAGGGGCAGCACAGAGTATTACGTTAGCTTCATCAACAAGGCCACACAGTACACCACGGTCTACCTCATCAAGAGGAAGAGCGAAGTCAACACTTTCAAGGCCTATCTTGCCACCTCCCCGCATGCCACTTGCTGCCGCTCACTGGTCACTGACCAGGGCAGCGAGTATCTCTCAAAGAGCTTCCACAAACTCCTGCAGAAGCGCAGCATCACCCACAACACCACCACCACTCACTCTCCCAAGCTGAACAGCATAGCCAAGCGTTTCAACCTGACCATAATGGTCATGGTTCATTCACTGCTCACCAACAGTCATCTACCTCAAAACATGTGGGACAAGGCCTTGCCCACTGCTACACACATCAACAATCAACTGCCCACCCAAGCCAATGATGGTCGGACCCCATACAAGCTGTGGACCAGTGATCAGCCAGTCTACAAGCACTTGCACCTCTTCAGTTGCCAGGCACATGTGCTGCAGCCAGTGGCTCTACACTCCAAGCTCAACAATCATTCCCTACCTGCCATCTACCTTGGCCCAGCATGCAACAGCGCTCACCACCACCAGCTTTGGATTTGTGCGACTGACTCTATTGTTGAGTCTCATGACGTCGTTTTCAGCAAGGACAGGGGCGCCTGTGCCAATGCTGATGAGGAGCTCACCGCCAGCAATGCCAAGGAGGCCGCCAGCAATGCTGAGGAGGCCACCAGTGACACCAAGGAGGCCACCAGCAACGCCAAGGAGGCCACCAGCGATGCTGAGGAGGCCACCAGCAACGCCAAGGAGCCCACCAGCAATGCCAAGGAGGCTGCCAGCAACGCCAAGGAGGCCACCAGCAACGCTGAGGAGGCCGCCAGTGATGCTGAGGAGCCCACCAGCGACGCTGACACCACTAGTGACGATCCAGACAAGTCCACCGGCAGTGTTGCCGTCACCAACGGAGAAGCTGACAGGTCCACCAGCTCCATCAAGTCCTTCACCACTGCCAGCAATGCCAAGCCTGATGCTGACCACGTCCATGATGGTGGGGCGTCATGTTCTCCTCCCAGGTTTGGGGGGGTACAGGCAGACCATCAACTGGAGGAAGACAACTCAACCATGCCTTCACTCATGGACAGCTCAGATGACAAGGACGACTCCAACAATGATGACAACAATGACAAGAGTGACAACGACAATGGTGGTGCCACCAGCAGTGGAGGCAACACCATCATAGGACTGAGTGACCAGGTTCTCAACCTGGGCACTCAGGGGGACTACAACATGACCAGTGATGTGGACTGGATGCCTGTGGACGAAGAGCAGGCAGCCCTTTGCCAATGCAAGCCCATTGCACAACACACCAAGAAGCTGATCTCATGTGCCGCACCGGCACGCAAACATGCCTTTGTCATCTCCGTCGATGGCTCATCGGCCATCATCATGCCAGAGTCCTTCAAGGAGGCCATAAGCCTCCCACACAGTGTGGACTGGCTACATGCAGTGTGCAAGGAGTACAAATCAATCATTCAAAATGAAACATTTGATCTTGTACCACCAGTCCCCGGCCAAAAGGCCATCAAGGCAAGGTGGGTCTTCTGGCTGAAGACCTTCACTGATGGGACCCCAGAACGCTTCAAAGTGTGGTGGGTTGCCAAGGGTTTTTCACAAATTCCCTATGTTGACTACAATGAGACCTTTGCCCCTGTTGTGTGTCTTGAGAACTTCTGCCTCATGCTTGCAATTGTGAACATGTGGAACCTTGAGATCCACCAGATGGACGTTGAGTCCACGTTTCTACAAGCCCCAATCACCAAGGAGATCTTTGTTGAGCAACCTGAAGGTTTCTGGTCAAAGAAGCATCCAGACTACGTCTGTCATCTTCACAAGAGCTTGTACAGCATCAAGCAAGCATCCTTCAAATGGAATCGAGAGCTCAACTCCCACCTACACACCAACAACTTCAAACCCACCCTGATCAATCCATGTATCTACATGCTTCAGGAGCCAGGGCGACTTGCCTTCATCACTGTCTATGTGGACGATTTCATGATCTTTTCTGGGCCTGAACTACTCCCAAACATCAAGAGGATGCTGGCCAACAAGTTTCAGTGCAAGGACCTTGGTGAAGTGTGGTCTGTTCTTGGCTATGAAATCCTGTGTGACTGTGAACAGGGAACCCTTGACCTTTGACAATGTGGCTGAATTGATGAGTATCTGTCTGCCTTCTTCCTCATGGACTGCAACCTGGTCTGAACCCCCATGGTCCAGGGCCTCTCCCTGTCTCAACCTGAGTCAACCTCACCTGAAGACCTCAAGTTGCTGTTTTGGTGACTGGTGGCTTGTCTCCTCTATCTTGGCCAAGTGGTGTGACCAGACATCCTATATGCAGTGCACTATCTGTTGAGCTTCATTAATGCCTACACAGCTGAGCACTGGTCGGTGGCCAAGCATGTCCTCTGGTACCTCTGTGGGACTCAAAACTACGTCATTTGATACAACCAAGACAGCCATGATCCTTCAACCTCTTCTTCCAGTCTACCACACCAACACAGACTGGGCAGGCAACATTTCCAATTGCCACTCCACATCCACCTACCTCATGACTTACTCAAAGGGCCCCATCGCCTGGTCTTGCGCAAAGCAAGGGTTGATCACCACGTCGACCACTGAGGCTGAGTTGAACACTATCCACTACTGCATCAACCAGTTCATCTACATGACAAAGATCTTCAACGCCATTGGGCTTCAAGCAAAAACAACCCCAATCCTCTACAACAACAATCAGTCTGCCCTGGCAATCATCCACTCCAGCCAGACTGACTTTCATGGTGTGAAGAAGCATTATGATGTGAAGCTGAAACAAATGATAGAAATTGTCAAGTTGGGTGTTCTTCAAATCAAACACATGCCAAGCAACGTCATGATCACCAATATGCTTACAAAAGCACTCAGACCTACAAAACTACTCAAGCTCACTCAACATGCTGGTCTTCTACAGCCTCCAAGCCTCAATTGAGGGGCATGTCAGAGTTAAGGTTTCTTAACTATTTCCTTAGTATTCAAATCATCAGTAGGATACCTGTAAGGATCAGCACTCCTTTCTTCTTTCTTATTCTTCTTCAAAATACACAACACACCTCCACTTACTCATTGTCACCAGCTCTATGCAACATCCCTCCGCCCTATAATTTAGAGTACGCTCATCTAACCTGTTCTTCTTTGATTTAATTTCCCCCCCCCCCACCATACCAGCTGAGCTTAGCTGGAGCAGAGCCCAGGTACGCCCCACTGTACCACCGCACTGTTGGAAAACATCGACGACCGTTCCGTACTTTATGAACTATCCTCTCCTTATTTCCCAAACAGTTTTCACTTATTAGTTTACAAACTATTCAGACACCACATTCTGGAAACTAGTTAAATAGCTAATTTTACAAAGAATAAACATCTTCTCTCTTTCACCTTCTCGGCATCACACCTCTCACTCCAACACGCACCACCGCACTTTTCCACTACATCCAAGCTAATCGAATTCGAATCTACAGATTAATCTGATCTGATCTAATCGAATCGAAAGATTTCGATCTGATCGCCACATCAGATAGTGCCACTCGGTGATGTGGCACTGCGCCAGTGCTGTCGAACCAATAAATCGTTCACTGCACCCAAGAACGCGGTTCCACCAGTGCGCGCACCCAGACCGCGGTTTCTGTGAGCAAAACGCGGTTTCTGCGCGCTGTGCTCTCCTGTGGAGATGAGTGCGAAACGCTAAAAACGTGTATAACGCGTAAAACTCGTTGTCAACGCGTAGCCTACGCGTAACTTACGTGTAGGCTACGCGCAGAAAGGTGTAAAACTAGTTTAACTCCTAAAACTCCTAAAACTCAAAACACAAATTGCTCACTAGCCCACGTGGAAGCCGATGACGTATTCAGGAAAACTCACTTGCCTTGAAAGCTCCACGGCTGCCAAAGGTGCCTGTTGCTCTGCCAGGCAACGGGCCTTCTGGAATGAGCAGAATGAGGACTGTACGACAAGCCATTGCTGTATACACGCGTAGCCATGAGTAGAAAACTAGTTCCACTAAGAAAACTAGTTTTACGAGTTAAACTAGTTTTACGCGTTTCCGTTGCATCCCCTTGGATTGGGCTGAAAATGAGCGAGGTGCATGCTAGCACCAAGGCATCCCTCCCTGATGGTTGGTTTGGTCAAATTTGTTATCAAGCTATCTTTTTGCGTGTAGTCTATGTGTAGGTTATGTGTAACTATGTGTAACTTACACATGAACCCTCATGTGTAAAACGCGTTTTACGCGTTTTTGCACTCATCTCCTGAGAGGATGCCATGGAAACAAGTAAAACTCCTAAAACTCATAAAACTACTTTTACTAGTTTTATGACTTGTGCCACTAGTGAGCCATTCATTTTACAGTCATTCAATGCATGTGCACTTCATTTCTCACTTGTAAAACAAATGAGCAATTTGTTTCTCACTCATAAAACGTATGAGCAATTCGTTTCATGTTCTTTAAACGAATGAGCAATGCGTTTGAGGATTGGGATGCCTTGTGCTACTGGGCAACAATGCAAGAGATCGTAGGGAAGATGACTTTTATTGAATGTAGATGACAGTCTTATTATTACTCACATGTCAGCAGAACACTGGGGGGGATACCTGTGACTGCACGTGCTTTGATTCACACTATTTTGCACATGTGATCTAAAGATTCACTGAATCTTTGAAAGTAAATTGAAGGGTCACACATGAAGCTGGAAGCGAGGGGGTACCAGCACTACGCACACACGAAACCGGGGAGCTTGGGCGGCGCTTGTTGGTAGGGGGGAGGTGGTGCGGCGCTTGGAGGTGGTGTGAAGGGGAGAGAGAGGAGAAAAAAATAATAACCATCTCGCACCATCCCCGGATTTTGGCCAGCACACCCTGAGGGCGGAGTTTTGACTTAGGTTTCTTGTGGTTCACCCCATGCGACAAAGATGACAGCTTTTCTAGCTTGCATGGTAAGCTCATGAGCTTGCAATAGGCTCAGAATGCGCCGCAAAGAACGGGCTTCAAGATGTGATAGGACTCAGCCCTCTAGGATGCCTTATTGGCCCGTACGGCCATCGTTTCGACAAGTCATTTTCCCTAGTCTTTTGAGTGTAAACCATTCATTTCTTGAATTAGCCACTCATTTTACTAGTGTGCAACTCGTTTAATGTCTGTCCAACTAGTTTTATGAGTTGCACATTAGCTTTACAAGTTTTACAAGTTTTACTACTACACAACTAGTTTTACTACTACGAAACTAGTTTTACTCATTGTATGAGTATGACACTAGTGCTACTAGTTTTATGAGTTTAAGTAGTTTTACTTGTTTCCATGGCATCCTCTCAGAAGTGGGAGAACTTGAATAATCCTACCTGTAAAAATGGTGCCACATTAATGATATCATCTCCTCTACACCTGTCTGTGACTACCTGCAATCATGGAGATGAGTCTTTGAACAGATCATCACAGTTTCCTGCAATCATCATGATTCATCATGACTATCCATGATCATCATGACTACCTGTGATCATTGTGGCAACTCATCTTTTTGGGGACATTTGAGGTGTGCCATGGTGTGAGGGGAGATGAGTGCTGCCTGTTTTTTTTTGGGTCCACGATTACCTGCAATCATTGTGATTCACCATGATCATCACAATTACCCACAATCATCACAATTATCTGCAATCATCACGGCCGGCGACTCATCTCCCATCATGACTATTGCAACTATCACAACTATTGTGATCATCACAAAACTCCACAATCATGACTACCTGTGATCATTGTGGCTGGTGACTCATCTCCATAGTTTAGCATGGAACAAGCAGCATGCTGGATTGGGCTGAAAATGAGCGAGGTGCATGCTAGCACCAGGGGCATCCCTCCTGGATGGTTGGTTTGGTCAAATTTGTTATTGAGCTATCTTTTTGTGCATGGGCTACACATCAACATGCAGCTGGCGACTCATCTCCTTGCAATTATCATGACTATGAAACATGTAAAACTAGTTTAACACATAGAGGGTTCACATGTAAGTTATGCAGATAGTCACAATGATTGCAGGTAATCATGATGATTGCAGGAAACCGTGGATAGTTGTGATGATTGCAGGTAATCACAATGATCACAGGAAACTGTGATGTCCCATTTGAAGACTCATCTCCTGATAATTGCAGAAGTCACAATAATCATGTTTTTCTGGGGGTAAAAATGGTGCATGATATCTACACCTGTCCACAACTACCCACAATCATCGTGACTATTGCAAGGAGATGAGTCCAAAAACGCATTTTAAGCATGAGGTTTTGCATGTTAGTTACATGTAGACTACACACAAAAAGATAGCTTGATAACGAATTTGACCAAACCAACCATCAGGGAGGGATGCCCTTGGTGCTAGCATGCACCTCGCTCGTTTTCAGCCTGATCCAACATGCTGGAAGCGAGTTCCACACTAAACTATGCAAGGAATGTCACATTCTTTGCATAGTTTAGCATGGAACTCGCTTGTACAATGTCAAGGGATGTTGAGAATGCGCTTGCCGTGCTCACCACGTCAAGGGCTTTCTGGCCATGTGTGTCCAAGGTCAATTGCTCTCAGACACCTTTCTGCACATAGCCTACACATAAGGAGATGAGTTTTCAAACAGGACATTGTGGTTTCCTGTGATCATCACAATTACCCCCAATCATCATGGACTCTGCAATAGTCGTGATGATCGTGGAAGTTGCAATAATCACGTTTTTCCAGGGGTAAAAATGGTGCCAACATTAATGATATTGTCTCCTCTACACCTGTCCACAACTACCTGCAATCATTGCAACTATTGCAACTATTGTGATCATCACAAAACTCTGCAAGCATCACAACTACCTGTGATCATTGCCAGCCAGTGACTCATCTCCTAAGGGGATGCAATGGAAACGTGTAAAACTAGTTTAACTCCTTAAACTCCTAAAACTCAAAACACAAATTGCTCACTAGCCCATGTGGAAGCTGATGACATATTCTGGAAAACTCACTTGCTTTGAAAGCTCCATGGCTGCCAAAGGTGCCTGTTGCTCTGCCAGGCAACGGGTCTTTGTGAATGAGCAGAATGAGGACTGTACAACTAGCCATTGCTGTGTACACAAGTAGCCACAAGTAGAAAACTAGTTCCACTAAGAAAACTAGTTTTATGAGTTAAACTAGTTTTATGTGTTTCTGTTGCATCCCCTCAGCATCACTGAGGTAGATGGTGGGCACAGAACAATTGTCAAGCTTAGAGTGGAGATGAGTCTTTGAATGGATCATCACAGTTTCCTGCAATCATCACAATTACTTGCAATCATTGCAGACTCTGCAATAGTTGTGATAATTGTGATAATCACAATCATTGCAGACTCTGCAATAGTTGTGATAATTGTGATAATCACAGAAGTTGCAATAATCACATTTTTCTGGGGGTAAAAATGGTGCCAACATTAATGATATCATCTCCTCTACACCTGTCTGTGACTACCCACAATCATCACAACTATTGCAACTATCACAACTATTGCAATCATTGCAAAACTCTGTGATCATCATGACTACCCACAATCATCATGGCCAGTGACTCATCTCCAGTGGCAGCAGTGTCATGTGCTATGCCACATTACTGCAGGAGCATGCAAAAGTCCTTCAAGAGGTACTCACCAGTGAGTGGCAGTGAGTGGTGTGCAGCAAGGTAGGCCTTGAAGGCACCAATGACCTCACTCTTCTGCTCAATGAGATAGACCACAGTATATTGTGTTGCCTCATTGATGAATGTCATGTAGTACTCTGCACCACCCCTGGCCAAGGAGCTGAAGCACCCTGAGACATCAGAGTGGATAACCTCACCAGGTGCAACTTGGTGTTGCTGAGGCCCTTTGCTGACTGGAGTGCAGTGTTGGCCAGTGTGAATGCAGATCTTGCACTGCTCAAGTGGGTGACTGGCGTCCATGTGGAGGGCCTTGGTGATGTCCAGCAGTCATTGTCTTCTGACATGTCTGAAGCAATGGTGAAGAAGCTGCAGTGTGGGCATGGGGGTGGAAATGATGAAGGCGTACTGTTGGCGCTCCTCAATGGTGATGTGTTCA
The DNA here is from genome assembly GCA_000826425.1 of Acanthamoeba lugdunensis. Taxonomy (NCBI): domain Eukaryota; phylum Discosea; order Longamoebia; family Acanthamoebidae; genus Acanthamoeba; species Acanthamoeba lugdunensis. Next base: position 14,829 of record CDFB01067441.1, on the reverse strand, counting down.
ATGTTGAGGTTGATGAAAAGAAGGCCACCACAAAGAGTAGCACAGAAGATGGGCTCCTTGGTGCATCAGTCACAAAGTAGCAACCACAGTCATTGATGATGGCCTCTCTGCTGTCCCTGTGGGGATGGAGAGGAGATTCTTCAAGAGGTTGGGGATGTAGAAAACATTTTGGATTGTGAGGAAGATTCATTCCCCATCAACCATTGTGCTGGTGCAAACAACTCCATAGCCATGAATATGGCATTGGCAGTCAGCAAGGGTAATGAAATCCTCTCCAGGGAGAGCAAGTTGTGGAGAATGGAACACTCATAGGTGAAGTTGCTGGATGCACTGGAATTGGCAACCCAGGGTTTATTAGCCATAGTGGTGAGTGTGAAGTACTTTTTACTGGAGTCCTCAGTGACAAGGGTGTGCTCAGTGGTTCAATCATCCTTTGGGCAGCACTCACAGCTGTGATCCATGTTGCACTCAGTGTAGTGGACTTCTCCTTTGACTTCTCTTGCAGTGGATCAGAGTTCTTGGAATTTTCTCCACCACCATGAGGACATCTCCACCCTCCATGAGTTCCTCTCCACAGTTTCAAAGATTGGGAAGAGGCTGGTGCAGACTGAACCTGAAGGGATTGCTGGGCAGCCATGAACAGGATGGCCTGTTCCTTCTTCACCTGTCTCCATGCATGCAGCTAGGACTCTCACTGGCAAAGCATGCCCCATGCACTGACATAACTGGTGTCATCTGCCATGCTGATGATGGTGGCAACAGTCTCATAGTTGGCTGAGAGCCCCTCAAGGAGAAGTGTCTCACAGACCCCTTCTGGCACAGCAAATCTCAGGTTCAAGTTGAGTTCAGCAACAATGGAGTAAGCAGGTGAAGTAACTGGTAAGTTCCTCACTGGCCTTCAGTCAAATTGAAGTGAGCTCACACATCTTCACAGCCAACCTTGACTTCTGATTCAGCATGAACTGTCATTGTAGCTCAACCATGAGCTGTCATGGGTTGTTGAAGATGTGAACAATTGTTCAGCCCAAGGGACATGGTAATTAATCCAAGAGCCTTTCCTGCCTTGCCATTGATGGATGAAGGGGGGTGGAGCATTGGAAACTTCTAACTTCTCCTTTTCCTTCTTCAGTTTGGTGGGTGGAGGTGAAGATGATGGCTGCAGGTTGATCACACCAGGGTCACAGAGTGTCTTGTAGGTTTGCTCAAATTTGAGTGAACCAGAGGGCATAACCCTCTGATGTTTTTAGAATAAGAAGTGATGAGATGAGTCTTTGAATGGGACATCACAATTACCCATGATTATCATGATTACCTGCAATTATTGCAACTACCCACAATTATTGTGGACTCTGTGATAGTCATGATAATCATGGAAGTTGCAATAATCACATTTGTCCAGGGGTAAAAATGGTGCCAACATTAATGATATCAACATTGTATGAGTACAGCTAGGTTTATTCAAGTTCTCCCCTTTGTGAAAAAAATTTCTCATTAAGAGCATGAAAACGTGAAAAACGCCTTCTACACATAAATAACATGTAATCTGGGAGATGAGTCACCAGCTGTGATGATTGTGGGTAATTGCAGACCAAAAAAAAACAACTACAGAGGTAGTTGCAACACACTCCTTGGTGATGATGTAGGTCTAGTCACTTAGAGTAGTGAGGCCAAGGCAAGGGCAATGGTAGTGGAACAGACTCACACACACAGGCTTCATCAGGATGTTGGCTCACAGTTCAGTCATCAGGCAGTATTGAACAGAGATTGTCCCAGCCTGGATGAGGTCCTGCACATGCTTAATCTTCACATCATAGTGCTTCTTGGAACCAGTGTAGGCTCCCTTGCGCTGCTGGATGGTCAAGATCACACCCTGATTGTCATTGAAGATGTAGATGGGTGAGTCTGTTGGGATCTTGAGCGCAGAGAATATCTGCCTCATGTAGAGCACTTGGCAAACAGTGTGGGAGATCACATTCAATTCAGCCTGAGTCAAGCTGAGAGCAACACATCACTGTGTCTTGATGGACCAGGTGACAAGTCCACCAGTAAGGAGAACAGTGGCGTACAGGAGAAGGGATGGACTGGCGGTGATTGTGCAGTTGTTGATGTGGATGGTGATGATGGTGATGCTGCTGCTGTGATGAAGAATGTAGATGCATGGGTTGCTCTTGAGTGGTTTGAAACCCCTGGAGCGAAGTTGGGCATTGATTGTGTGGTTCCACTTGTACAGTGCCTGTTTAAGGCTGTAGAGGGATTTGTTAAGTTTACAGACATGATTGGGTCAGGTTGGATTGACATAGCCTTTGGGCTGGTAGATCTCCTTGGTGAGATCTGTGTGTAGAAAGGCTGAATGATGTCCATGCAGTGGATCTTGAGGTCAAGAGTGCAGGTGAACGTGAGTACAATACAAAGGTTCTCAAAGATGGCTGTGGGGGCGTAGGTCTAGGTGAAGTCTTCACTGAAACACTGGGAGTAGCTGAGGACCATGAAGTGAGCCTTGTACTTGTCAATGGAACTGTTGGGTTTCACCTTCACCTTGAAAATGAACTTTGTTCAGATGACATGCTTGTGGGTGGGTTGCTTGATGAGGATCCAAGTGCTGTTTTGAAGAAGGTTCTCCATCTCAGTGTTGGTTGCATGGTGCCACTCTGTGTGGTGAGGGGATGCCATTGCTTCAGTGTAGCTGGCTGGAGTGTAGAACTTGTTGGTGACCAGGTTTGAGTAGAAGTATGGAATGGAGGGTAGACTTGACTGGCTGCTGAGTGTGCCCCTGTTTTCTGATGAGGGTGAAGATCTGATTGAGGAAGAGTCCCCGCCAGGGTTGAAGATCTCTGTGGGTTGTTGTGTGTGCTGTTGTCCAGCTGAGGAGTAGCACTGCCTGCTGACTGAATAGAGAGCTCTGTAGAGAGCTGTGCTCTCACTAAGAGGTTTCCTGTTGAGGTTGTGGATGAACTCCTTGCTGTTGGTGTGAGGTGGTTGAGTTGCTTGCTGGTGAGTCATTGTGACTGTGAGCAGGTGTTCTGCTTTGGCATGTTCTCCCCTCTGACTTGCTGGAGGGTGGACTCCCTGGTGTAGGGTGAAGGGACATTGGGTTGACAGACCCTTGAGGGGCTGTGAAGATGGGCAATGGCAGTGCCTCAGAGTGGTCAAAGAGCAGCTGTTGTTGTGCCTTGGGAGCTTGAGGGCTGGTACAATGGCAGTTAAACACATGGACTGGTTTGTTGAGAGGCAAAGCCATGATTGATGAAGGCGTTCTTGGTGCCTCACTAGTGAGCACTGGAGAGGTCGAGGCAAGGTCAAGAAGCAGGATCACTTCAAGATTGTTGTTGCAGTCATCATTGTTCCAGTCAAGAGGAGAAGAGATTGGAGTGGAAGCATGGGGTGCAGTGGTCATACTGCTTGGCTCTGTCACTGGCAGGTCAGCTGGTGAGTCATTGGCATGAGTTGTATGAGGGACAGGGCAGTCAGGCAACAGCTCAGGGGAGATGGAGCTGGTAGAGAGGCTGCTAGACAGCTGCTCATGGTCTGAGGATGACACTGAAGTGTTAATAATAGTAGGGTTGGACTCTGAGGCAGGCGCAGAGTTGGAGTCAGAGCTTGGCTCATCACTGCTGGCAATGCTGTCAGTGTTGTTGCAGCTGTTGTCAGTGTCATCATGCAAACTCTTCTCCTCTTCCTTGCCTGCCTACCCTACTCAGAAGTAGGTGGGGGGGGTGTAGGGAAGAATTCACTGTGCTGAGTGGAGTGACTTGGAAGGTTGGGGCTGACCCAACCACCTGTGATGGTGGAGAAGACTCTGTTGTGATTGAGGGTGGTCCTCAGGTGTCATGATAGTCACAATGATTGTAGGTAGTCATGGACAGGTGTAGAGGAGATGATATCATTAATGTTGGCACCATTTTTACCCCTGGAAAAACGCAATTATTGCAACTTCACAAAACTCCACAATAGTCACAGGTAATCACATCATTTGAAGATTAAGGGCTTTGAAATGTGCTGAATCCTCTGCTACCACTAACAGGGGAGATGAGTGTGAAAATGCATGTGATGTTGTTGTTTGTTTGCTTGGGTGTTGACACTGAGGTGTTGCTTCCCCCATGGCTGAGAGAAGGCAGTGGGCTGAGAGGTGTTGGCCTGATGGAGCTGAATAATGATGGTGGTGGTTCACCTACTTTGCTGTGTTGCCAGCTTGGCACTGAGTTGTGTGCTGGTGCAATGATGTGGGATGGCAACTTGTTGCTCTGTGTGGTGCTGGCAGCCCTGGTGGGTGGTGTGGCAGTTGGTGTGACAGGTGGTGTGGTGGTTGGCTTGATGGGCAGTGTGGCAGTCAGCTTGATGGGTGGTGCTATGGTTGGCTTGATGGGTGGTGTGGCGGTTGGCTTGATGATTGATGTGGTGGTTGGCTTAACAGGTGGTGTGGTGGTTGGCTGAACAGTTGGCATGATGGGCGGCTTGATGGGCGGTGCAGCGTCCTACATGTTGGTTGGCTGAACTGGTGGCTTGGTGGGTGGCATAGTGTTTAGCATGGTAGTCAGCTGAATGGGCGGTGTGGTGGTTGGCATGGTGGTAGGCTGAGCAGTTGGCTTGGCAGCCTTGGTGTCTGATGCCCAGTCCTCCTTGTTGGATGAGCTGCTGGTCATGGATGAGTTAGCAGTGGCTGGTTCAGGTTTGAAATTGCCACTGTGGTCACCATCATGGGTTGCTGAATGCCACTCATTGGAGTTGTAGTTGGTGTTGCTGTTGGACCCCCAACTAGATGCAGGAGTGGGTAGGCTTTCTTTGAAGATGATGTCCCTTGTCCTCCACAATCAAGCTGGTCAATGGTATTAGGAGTCAATGATGATGTGCAGCTTTATGTGCAGGCCTGCGGTAGATAGCTTTGTGGGATTGATTGTCCAGCTTGCCTTGGAGGTGGGCTGGCATGAGAAGATGTGTTTGGCATCTGAAGATGTGGATATGTGAGATGTTGGGGGTGGTGCCATTCCACATGTGAAGCAGGGACTTTCTGCCGTTGGTGTGATGTGGTAGGTGGTTATAGATGATGGTCATGGTATGCAGTGCCTCTCCCCAGAAGCTGTGACTCAGGTTTGAGTCATGGAGGAAGCACCACACCATATTGAGAACAGTTTGGTTAAACTGTTCTGTGACACTGTTGAACTCCAGTGTGTGTGCCAGGGTGGTAGCATGCTCAATGCCCTCCTTTCAAAGTACTTGGTCATCTCTGTGGAGAGGTATTTGGGGGTGGCTGCATGGGTCATGTAGATGTGGTCCATCTGATCCAATGGGGCAAACAGCTTGAGCACGACCTCAAGTAAGCCATTGGCTCCCACTTTCGCCTCAAGGGTAACCTCACCAGTGCACTCTGAGTTGTGAAGTAGACAGACACAGTTGTTCCTGCAGGAACATGATGAGATGAGATTCTTACCAAAGGATGGGATGTGCAGGACTTCACTGAGCTCAATGAGCTTGGGGGATCCTTTGGATTTGAACTGTCAATGGTGAGCGTGTGGTCCTTGGACAGTTGGCCCTTGCCACTCTCACTGAGCTCAACTTCACACTGGATAAGCAATGATCTGATGGCCATCATGTTGAGAGACTTGGAGATTCCACCCAGTTCAATGTGCTTGATGGTTGATTGATAGTCCACTGGGAGGCCTGTGAGCATCACCATGACAATGGTGCCTGAAGGTTGATGGAAATTGGTGTGGAGTGTGAGCTCCTCAACAATGACATTGAGCTGATTGAACTACTGACTGTCAGTTCCTCCCCTTGACCAAGCTTGAGCTGGTGAAGGCTCTGAGTGATGTTGAATAAGTGCTTATGATTTAGTGGTAGGTACTTTTCATGGAGGAGCTTGATGAGAGCCTGAGGGTTGCTGATGCTGTCTGACAGGTGTTGAACCTCCTTGGTGATTGTTGCCCAAATCAGACCAAAAGCCCATCAACATTGAGAGTTTAGCTTCAGTACAGAGATGCCCAGGTAGAGCGCAACAAGCTCATCCTTCTTCTCAGTGGAGAGCAACTTGGTCCTGGCAGTTGGTTGAGACAGTTTGGAGCTCAACAACTTCAGCTGCTGCTTGACTTGCTTCTTGAGCTCAGCATACTTGTGTTGAAGGTCTGACATGGCTTTCTTACGCTTCTGCTGCTGCTGGTGATATTGCTCTGCTTCCTTCTTGCTGAGGTACTTGGACAGGTCCACCAGAGGTTTGTCTTTGTTGTTGTTGCTGCCAAATGAGAAGCCAGTGGATGACAAAGAGGGGGTGACTTGCTCAGACTGCTTGGTATCCATGGATGTTCCCCCATAGATGTGCAGGGGTGGGTCAATGCAGATGCACACCCACAGATCTTTGGCATATAGGTACATCTTCAGTTGTGTTAACCAATTGTGGTAATTAGCTGAAGATTTCAGTGTGGGAACACTGAACGCTCTGTTGATTCCTAGCATGATGTTGCGCTTGGAGAGTGTGGGCCCATAACCTGTTGTTGTAGGAAAGTGATGCTGAAGGTAGAAGATTGAGAAGTGTTTATTAAGTTGTGGTACTTCCATACATATAGTAGAGTGTCCACAATTAATATAGGGGTTTGAGTAATAATAAAGTGAGAAATAAACAGGATACTAAGAGTAAATACACTGTGTGTGTGTGTGTGTGTCAATTGGTACTCCTGACAAAACCGTTGTTGACACATAACTTACACTCTTCATGAGTTTGGGGGGATACAAGACTACCTTGAGCAACTCACAACAGCTCCATCATGCCAGAGCTCATGGATGGCTCCAACAATAAGGGCTCCAATGACAAGGATGATTACAATAATGAGAGTGATGATGATGACAACACCATCATTGGATTAAATGATCAAATTCTCAACATGGGCACCTGTGGTGAATACAACATTACCAACAATGGTGACTGGCTTCCCACTGACTGTGAAGAGCAAGCAACACTCAACCATTGCAAACCAATCACACATTGAGTAAAGAAGCCCATCTCATACACCCCAGGCCAGAAGTGCACCTTCATCAACTCTGTCAATGGATCCCCAACAGTTATCACACCTGAGTCTTTCAAAGACATGATGAACCTACCACATTCAGCTGAGTGGCTCTGTGCTGCCCAAGAGGAGTATGTGGCCATCATCTGGAATGAGACCTTTGACCTTGTGCCACCTGTTCCAGGATGGAAGGCAATCAAGGCCAGATGGGTTTTCTGGCTCAAGACCCTCACCAATGGCACTCCAGAGCGCTTCAAAGCACACTGGGTGGCAAAAGCATTCTCCCACATTACCTACATCAATTTCAATGAGACATTCACCCCTGTCATCTGGCTTGAGAACTTCCACCTCATGCTCACCAAGGAGATCTTCATCAAACAACCAGAAGGCTTTCAATCAAAAGAACACCCAGACTACATCTGCCAACTTCAGAAAAGTCTCTACAGCATCAAACAAGCCCCAACCACATTCACAATGGTACTGGGCAGGTGACATCTCCAACTGTCATTCAACCTCCACCTACTTCATCATCTACTTGGGTGCCCCAGTCACATGGTCATGTGCCAAACAAAGCTCCATAGCAATGTCAACTACAGAAGTGGAGCTCAACACCATCCATTACTGTGTCAACCAGTTCCTCTACATGAAGAAGCTCTTCAATTCCTTGGGCTTCAAGTCCAATGGACCACCAACTCTCTACAACAACAACCAATTGGCCCTTGTGATCATCAAGTCCAGTCAAACCAACTTCCACAGCATGAAGAAACACTATGACATTAAGCTTAAGAGGATGATTGAAATTATCAAGTCAGGGGTGCTACACATTGAATACCTTCTGAGCAACATCATGATCACTGACCTACTTATGAAAGCACTTGGCCCAACCAAGCTTCTCAAACTGGTGGAGTGAGCAGGTGTCATCATCCCAGTCTCAGCTGAGGGGTGTGTCAGAGTTTGACCAACTCCAGAATCAGCCAGTGACTGGGCAGATAGAAAGGAAACATTAGTGTGTATCTTTCTTTTCTTATTCTTCACCTACTCATCATCACCAGCTCAACGTGACACTGGTCAATGGCCTTGCATCCTAGAGGGCTGAGTCCTATCACATTTTGAAGCCCTTTCTTTGCAGTGCATTCTGAGCCCAAGCTCCCATTGTTGCTGAGCTCATGGTCAATCCAGACTTTTCACTTCTGAAGGGCACCTGTGGCAAATGCATTCTTAACTCATACTGCAAATGTGCCCTGATTAGCATGCATGCTATGCATTGTATCCATTAAGGTGAGTTTTCCATACCTAAGGTAGGGACACAGAAATTGCATGCCTGAGCTACCTAGATGTGAAAGATTTGGGTACCTAAATGAATAAAGACATGTTAGCAGGCATGTTGTGCCAAGTAGTTGGGATGGGCAGGAAGGTGGGCAGCAAGAAGGTTTTGTGGTTGAGGTGTTTTTATTGGGTGAATGGCGATCACACAGCAGCACCCTCAG
>CDFB01067391.1:769-11410 GCA_000826425.1 Acanthamoeba lugdunensis | reverse complement strand
CAATTTCATTTTATCATTTATCTGGTAACGTGGTGGCTCAGGTTGCATTGGATTGGATCAATTCGACCTCATCCCTCCTCCATTGCCCCTGTACTACCTTGATAGCCACCAAAAGAAAACGAGAGATGGAAGAAATGTATGACGACAGCGGCTCATTCGACATCACGAGCGACGACGCCGTGGTGGGGGACTTCTCCAAGAACGTCGTCGAGCGGGCCGCGGCGGCCAAATTCACCATCGAACAGTACTACCACAACTTCTTCCGCTCCGAGAAAGAGCGAGAGGGCAGGTACGGCTCATCCATGTCTTGTTGTTTATAATCAATTTTTTCATTTTAATATTTTCCATTCGCGATTTTGCGCGGGGGGACCGTTGCTTGATGAATGAATGAATGAAATGGGCTGAAAACATTTTTTTTTTGATGTCCACAGGCGGAGCAGGCTGGAGCAGCGCATGAAGGAGCTCAATCTCAGCGAAACCAAGAGGGACAAGCTCAGGAAGGAACTCGAAAAGAAGGAAACCGACTTCATCCGCATCCGTCGCATGCGTCTCACTCAGCACTCCTTCGACACCGTCGCCGTCATCGGCCGCGGTGCCTTTGGCGAGGTACCAGCCACCCCCCTTCTTCTTCCTCGTCTTCGTCTTCGTTTTCGTTCTCTTTTTGTTTTCTTTTTCTTTTTGCATAAATCAAATTAATATTGCTCTAAACAAATAAGTAATATAGTAATAATACACAAATAACTAATTGTTGGCGTTACTCACCATCTCTTCTTTTTTTTTCTTTGTCATTATGACAGGTGCGCTTGGTAAAGATGAAGGGAGCGAACGACCTCTTCGCCATGAAGAAGCTCAAGAAGTCGGAGATGATCAAAAAGGAGCAGGTACCTCGCTTCTCCGCCCCGGCGCGCGCACGTGTCGTGCCGGGTGTCGTGCCGCGTGTGTGGTCTATCCCGCTTACGCGTCATTCGGTGAACGCGACCAAAGGTGGACCACGTGCGGGCCGAGCGGGACGCTTTGGCCGACAACAACTACTTCTACACCAAGAATCCCTGGGTGGTCTCCCTCTACTACTCCTTCCAGGTTTCGTCCTTCTCTCTTCTCTCCCCCCCCTCCCCTCTCGCTTTGTTCGTTCTTTCCCTGATCTTCGGCACGTGTGTCGTGTGTGTCGTGCGTCGCGAGCAGGACATCGACTACCTGTACCTGATCATGGAGTACGTGCCGGGCGGAGACATGATGACCATGCTCATCAAGTACGACACCTTCACCGAGGACCAGACGCGGTTCTTCATCGCCGAGACCGTGCTGGCGATCGACTCGATCCACCAGCTGGGCTACATCCACCGCGACATCAAGGTACACACACACACACACACACACACACCACATACACACACACACGCACGCGCACAATCATGAATCTATGTCACCAACGCGTTTCAATTGTACACCGCGACATCAAGCCGGACAACCTGCTGCTCGACCAGGACGGCCACATCAAGCTGAGCGACTTCGGCCTCTGCACGGGCCTGCAGACCAAGCAGTTCAAGTCCCTCTACAAGAAGCTCATCGGCGAGACCACCGAGCTCAAGGACACCGACACCGACCGCAAGTCCCAGCGAGAGAAGATCAACACCTGGAAACAAAAGAGGAAAGTCCTGGTATGTACACACTATACTACTATTTCTGTTATTATATATTATATATTATTATTTTTCTTTATTTCTTTTTTCTTTTGGTTAGTTGCATGGCAAATGACAATAACGTGTGCGCCATTGGTTGTCTTTTTTGTGTCGACAGGCGTACAGCACGGTCGGCACCCCGGATTACATTGCGCCCGAGGTGTTCCTTCAGAAGGGCTACGGCCCCGAGTGCGACTGGTGGAGCGTGGGCGTCATCATGTTCGAGGTACCCACGCCCAAGGAATATTTTCTATGTCTCTATTATCTAACCCATGGGGCATGTGTGTGCGGGGGGTGGTCCAGATGCTGTGCGGGTATCCGCCCTTCTGCTCGGAGACGCCGACGGAGACCTACCGTAAGATCATGAACTGGAAGGTATGTGCCCTGGCCCTGCGTGAATGACGCCCCGACTAGGCTCACCACCAATTCCACTTCCCGATTTCAATTCATTCCAGGAAACATTGCAATTCCCGGAGGAGGTGGAGCTCTCGCCCGAGGCCCAGGACCTCATCTTCCAGTGCGCCCCCCTACCCCCAAACTAAATGTGGTCGTCTGGGTGGAGGCTGACCACTTAGTGACTGTGAATGTGTGTCACTTTCTCTCCACAGGCTGTGTTGTGACCAGTCGAAGCGCTTGAAGGTGGAGCAGCTGAAGCTGCACCCCTTCTTCGAGGGCATCGACTGGGAGAACGTGCGAAGCATGCGCGCACCCTTCATCCCCAAGGTAACACCCCCCCCACCCCTGTCCCCATTTGGGCTGTGGAGCGTCGTCATCATCTCCATCTTGCACGTTTCACTAATTCCCCCTCCAACGCAGTTGGACCACCCGGAGGACACGCAAAACTTTGAGGAGTATGAACCGGAGGAGGACGAAGTCAAGGTTCGTCTCTCCTCTCTCGCTGTGTCGTGTTCGGGTGCGCATTGTGTGGCCAGGGAGTTTTGACGGCCGGTGTGTTGTGTGTTGTGGTGTGGTACAGCCGGTGGTGAGCAGGCCCACGAGGAAGGACTTCACGGCGAAGGACCTGCCCTTCATCGGGTACACCTACAAGAGCTTCGACGCCGTCAACAGAATGACCGAGCTCCCCATGTAACCGTTACAAAAGAAATTCGGATTTGTCCTTTTCTTTCACCATTAATTGACCATTGACTCAAAGGGACGCCATTGACGAGGAGATGAACGAGTAACTCAACCGCCATTAGCATTCTCTTTAAACCCGAACATGTGGCCGCTCCTCCTTCTCTTCCTCCTTCCGCCTTGCTGGGGACTTAACATTACCGCTACCTACTCGGAGAGATACTCAGAGAATATCGTGAGCGCCAACCTGGAAGACACCCAAAGGGCCACTTACCAGTTTCTTGATGTCAGCTTCTCAGAGGACATGTTCCTGAATGGCGACGGAGGAGAGTTTTGTACACAGCCGTGCAATTCGTCTGGGGCAAGTTGCGCAGTTCCGGTGGATGGCTGCGCACTCAGCACACACCGGTGCCTTGCCCTTGGGACCGGTACTCATCTTTTCCTTGAGGTTTTCCCTTTTTCCATTTTATTAATTCACCGCCGGCACAGAGGCCACACAGGAAGGAAGAGCAAATCAATGGGACTACTTCGAGTTCGTGGTTCCCCCATGTACGAGTTTGGTCGTTGTGGTACGCCCGCGTGGCATGTCCCGACTGCAGCTCGCCGCCAGTCACGTGCACCAGTTTCCTTCTCCCGGTGTGGGCGTGTGGTGCGTCCTGCAATTTGTTGTGGTAGTTGTTCGTTGCTGACTCCCCAGCAGGGTAAGGAATAGCCAGAATTATCTAGCGCCTACCGCCATGACCTTTTGCTGCGGGCAAACGGCGAGCTTCGTACCCGGGACTGCTCTCTACCTCGCAGTAAAACCGCTCTCTGACACGGACTACGACATCATTATTTTTGGTTCGTGCACACTTCTCGCTGAGAATGGCGTACATTGAGCATTCTCACCGTGTGGCCGCACAATAGATGCTGTTCAGCCTGTGCCGCTTTCCTTTGTGTACCCTAAAGGTACCACCTGTTCTTATTGCCGCCTTTCTGATCAGGAGGTAACTTTGTCGGTACAGCCCAAACTCGTTTCTCTTGCCACACACCTGCCGGCGACAACTTCACTTGCGAGGGGGGATATTGCCCTGGCGCGACGATAGTGCCCCCGACCACTGACACTGCCGTAGCGTTTGTCGCCGTAACGTCAATCTACAACCTCAAGTAAGTAACTTCCGGTCTGGCCAAAGTGGTTGCTGACCTTTCGTACGCTTCGCAGTACGTCAGTATCCTTTGTCGACAGGCAGTTTTCGGTGGCCATGGCGGCAAAGGCGTCTCCTGTTGGGGCAGGAGGCCTAGCGGTCCACTACTTCAATTATTCGCTGGCTTTCTGTCAGCTATCTTTTCTAAATCTGTACCGGAGTGATGGCCAGGTATGTCCCTGCTGCGGTTTCTTTTACGTTTTCCTGACTCCCTCGTGGTGCTCGCAGATGGTCGACAGTTCCATTTCTTTCCAGGAGGTCATTCCGGCCTGCGTCGGATGGAAGTACCGAGATGTGGCAGCCCAGCTTCAAGGCCTCGCTGGTTTCCTCCAGAGCGCCAGCAGCTCGCATGACTACCTAACTTACGCTGCGTTCACACGCATGTTCACTCTAAGGTTCGTATGGTACCGCCCAACGTATGAACACCACACATGTCACTAATTGGTGACACTTCTGGACAGTAATGCTTGGTATGGCTGTCAAGCTCTCGTGGACCGCAAGTTGATACGATCTAGCACGGTCGAGCGTTCCAGCACAACCACTAGGTGTCTACTGGATGAGGACGACCCTCTGCGTGCGTCGGATCCTTGCTGTTCCTATCTGTACCTTCTTGCCTCTTGGATGCTCTTCCTACTGTTTCTAAAACACCGACACACCTTCTTTAACAGAGTACGGTTCAGCAGCTCCTGCTTACCGAGGAACGCTACATACAAAACAAATTCCTATAGACCTGTGACCGACACTGTCGCCAACACATGCCACCAGTCGCCTGGCTGTCTATACTTGAACCTCGAAGATTACGCCCTCGTCCAACAGAGAAACGATGACTCCAGTCAGTCGTGTGCAGCGCAGATCGGTGAGGTGCGTGCTTTCCTAACTAAAGATGAACTTTTGCTTTTCAGCGCCTCACGATTTCCCGCGCCAGATCATTGACTCGGGATCTACCAACAGCGAAGTGTTCCTCTCCGAGGGGGAGGGGCGGACAGTCGGTCAGTCTTGCTTACGAAACAGCGATTGCCTAAAGGCGGGCAGCCACTGCACTGCGTATTCCAGATGCTCAGTCCCTTGCCTTGGCGACTCTGAATGCATATCGGGCCACTGTCTTGGAGGTCAATGCACGGTGCCGGTAGAAAAGGAGGCTCAATACGATCTTATGACTGATGTACGAATCCTCACATCCTCAGTTTGATTTGTTCCTATTGAATGCTCACCCAACGCAGTATTACGCCGACAACCTGAGAACGTTTGACCGCCAATACCTCCGAGGACTATGGGGCCTTACAGACAACACTTCGTCTGAGGCTTTTCACGCTGCACTGGTTAGCAACACTCTCGCCGGTACCATTCGCCCGTCCACCGTGCGTGAATGAGATGGTCTAACACAATTGTCAGATCAATGCGTGGGCAGTTTTGACTCTTTCCCTGACGCGGAGGTGTGTTTCACGTCTGCGAGTTGCAATTGGGGCTTATGTCAAACGGATGCTGGTTCTTGTGAGCAATCTTGTCTTGAAAAGCCCAGCGGTATGTCTCTTCCTTCACCACTGCCGTTGAACTTGCTTACACAGTGCGCCGTATCCAGATTTTTGTGGCCTTTGCTCATCTACCAACCCGGAGGCCTGCATCGAAGTACCCGCACCCCCCTGTGATTAATTTAGGCTGTCACTAAGCACCGCATTGGAACCAGGTTTCTGAACAGGAGGGCTGCTATGCCCGAGATTACAATCTTGATTTTTGGGGCGACTGTTCAGGCCTAGAGGCTGACTTCACGAACTACATCGCACAAGAGTGCTCATGGAGCAAATCGACCGTACCAGATGCTGCAACCTGCTTCGACCACCCAAGATGTCCCTACACTCGCAAGCAGGTACAATACAAATTGCATTGATAAACTTGCCTTCAACTGACCCGGCCTTATCCGATCAGATCGGCCCCTTTGGGGCTGAGTGGAGCATATGCGACTCGTATTGTTGGTCCCCTTCAGCGTCGTCGAGAGAGGAATGTGAAGCTGCTTGCCCGGACTGGCAGGAAGCGATAGATGTTACGTGTGTGTATGTATCCCTGCCTAACCTCAAGCGGCAGAGACGCTCACGAGAAATCTTGACAGGTGGACTGGAACTGAATGCCACTTGATGGACGCTGGAGTCGACGACTGTACTTACTTGGCGGAGAGATTCTCAGATGTAGAACATTGGGAAGGGCGTGTGTGGAAACACGGCGCATACCAAACGGAAGAAACCTGTTTGGGGGTGTGCGTATCTGCGCCAGGCCAGAGTCAAGTACGTCCCTCGCAACCAGCTCCTGTAGCTACGCTAACACGCGTATTAACCACAGGCCGACTGTTCGTCCGCTGAGAGCTGTTCAGTGAGGAGATCCCTGAGCCAAGCCTACACAACAGCTGAGGAGTGCACCATTGGCTCTTGCACGGATTCTGAGCTCATCCATCCCGATCCTTCAGTGTGCGCATTCTCTTCTTTTCGCCTTGTGCAATTTGTGCTAACTTTGTTGGTTTCAGTGACGGTGTGTGCGTCTATCCTTTCGCGCTGGAACAGACCAACGGAGACCCGTCTTGCCCGGTGGGCACCGCCAAAGGTCAGTTAGGCTGCATCAACTACGCGATTACGAGTGCTGCCAACTGCGTCAACGGCTCCGTCGCCAACGCCTTTTGGCGTCGCCCGGCATCTTCTCCCGACGAGTGCACCAACCACGGTTCGTGTCCAGTCCGCAGTTTGTATGAGTAAATAATGCAAGCTCACGGGCAGCATGCTCAGGTACCGGGTGTCTGGAGGACCGGTACACACACGCGCGAGCAACTGACAGCTTCAGACTTGGGGCTCCTGGAGACTACTTCTTGAGCAGCAAGTCGCCGGCAGAATGTGCTGGCTCCAACGGCAGGATGGTGCCTTTCTACACCTGGGCGACGGGCGAGTGGGGGCGCCAGTCACCATCTTGGCGGGAGTTCGTCTGGAGGCCTCGTGAATGGAAAGTCCTGAATACGGACGTACAGCCGCTGCTAAGCAGCAACAAGGTCCTCGAACTGCTGACTCTGGCCAACCAAGATTTCCTGGCTCAGTCTCGGCAGACCTACCAGTACTGCAGGTACTTCGCACTGTTTCGCTCCGGGTCTACCACTGCTTGATCTGAATCTCTCACCAGATACAACCGCGTGATCGGTCTTCTTGAGAAATCTGCATGCTCATGCACTGAGCCGAACGGAACGTGTGCGGCTCAAGAAGATATACTGGTCGGCGTTGGCCGAGCTTGCTCGTATTCTCCGTTCTCACTGCTGGTGCTCTTATGCTCGCCCCACCTTGCTGTTACTATGTGCTAACCGAAGATCCAGGCCTATCCGACAGCACAGGTCATGTGGTCAAACGTTCAGTTCGATCCCGGCTGTGTGGATGTCAAAGCGTACGCAGTGTCCGCAGCTGCCCTTAAGGTGGCAAAAAAGGAGCACTTCTTTTCCGACATGTACGCGCGAACGATTGAAGTGGAGGCTGAGGGCTATTCCATTATAAAGGTATTTACGCTACTTGCGTTGCCCCGGCAGCCCACTGACTTTATTTCCTTGGTAGAACGAACATGGCGTGGTTGTTGCGCAGTTGATTGGCGACGGGGTTGTGTTGACGCTCGAAAACCAACAGGGTGGAGATACAGTTGATGGCAGTTTCCTATCCGGTACACTCCTTGCTCAGCCCGGTAATTATTTACAGCGCTGACGTTTGTATCTCAGGCGAAATTACTCTGTGCGTTTACGAACGCGCGGACATTCCCAAAGATTCGGCATTCCCAACATACGACCTGGCGTACAAGTACTATCTCCGCCCTGCACCAAACTGTTCGCGCTCTATCTCATAATAGAAAGCAGACAGGGGAACGGCGCTTTGGCGATCCTGGATATCGGAGCATGGACTGTGCCAACAGGAGATAGGCTCGGTGTGTGCGCTAACATCTCCATCACCTCCCGGCAACTGCCCACCTACTTTCCGGTACGAGATTGTAAGATGGTAACGAGAGACTTCTTTTACTAACTAGAACCGACTAGGTTATGCGAGTGAATGATTGGCAAGACACGCAGTATATTGATCGAGTCTCTGTAGAGTCAGTGATCATGTTTTATGTTGCTGTTGGCATATACGCGTGCTTGCTTGTGGTCAACACATTTAATCTGATAAACACTGGTATCACCCTCAGGTACGTTCCCATTTCCTCTTGCTTGTTAATGGAAGACTAACTGGTGCTGCAGACATGAGCTGAAGCCTCAGGTTACCTCAAGCTCATGGAAAACAATCAGGGTGTCGCAAGTGCTGCATCTAGTGATCGAGATTATCCTCATCGGTATCGCACAATCCTGTTTTGTTGCAAGCAACCAACTCACTCGACTTTATTTAGACCGCATTATCTACTTCTCTCTGTTACCGACTGGCGAATTGCAGAACTCTCCCTCCATCGGCTACATCGTCCTTGGTGAGGTACGCCTATTTAATACATACGGGCTTGCTTGTACTTTTTTCTAAGCGATACTTGTTGCAGTTGCCCACATACCTGTTTTTGACCAGCTACATGCTCCTAGTATACTTCTGGTGCGTAGCCTCTCCCTCACGTAGACGCATACGCAGCTAATCCATTTCGGGGACTGTAGGTGCACGTTGCTCTATCAGATCAACCGAGCAGAGCAGCACACAATGCGAACGATTAAGATCATCTTCGTGGTCGCCAATGTTCTGGTCTACTCGTTGCTCCTGCTCCTGATCTTGGTTTTCATTGCTCTCGAGGAAACAAGCGCTGCTGCTGAGGTACTCCACGAAGTTCCTCTGGTCGTCTTTTCGGGCTAAAGCCGAAAACACCACAGAGTTCCTGTGCGGCAAGCGATTTCCTGGACCCCCAAGAGTCGGACAACCAGCAAGCCAGATACGCCATATCGCTTATCTACCAGAGCATTGTCGCAGTGGTAGCTTTCGTCATCGCTTTCGGTGCCAACGTCTATGGTATCAAGGTATGGGATTAGCTCCACCGACCATGTGCTTTGCTAATTCTATTCTTCAGGTGATGCTGGTGTTAGCCAGAGCTGAGGGCATGTCGAAGGAGTTTACCAAACTAAAACGCAAACAGACAATCAAAGCACGTCTTCTCCGCCTTCTCGTTCCCCTTCCATCGTGGTGCAACTAACGCAAAAAACAGTACTTCAGCTTGGTGATTATATGTACAGTAGCTCTGTTGTGTCTGGTGGGCTTCCTAATCTACGCAACAGCAGAAGAGGTGCGAGTTGTAGAGCGCTCTCCTTCCGGCAACATCTGATCGAGCGTTGTGTGCACAGAGGGTTCCGGTGGTGGCTGCGTTGGTGTTTTTGCTTATAACCGAGGTCATCCCCCTGCTGCTCATGATTCTCATGGTGCACGGGGACAGCCTGAGCTCACCTCGGCGACTGCACTTTTGGCTCTTCTGCCTGCCGCGATATCACTTCGAGTACTACCAAGCCAAGACTCCCGCAACCGAAGGACAGGCACTAACGCTTTCTCTACTTACAGCGCCAAATCGACGGCAACCACCCAGGGGTCAAGCACAACAAATTCTTCAGATTCGACGGCAGGGGCGACAATGACCACGATGAGCTCGCTCGAGTATTCGCTGGACGCCCAACCCGTTGAAGTGGCCTGATGTTCCTGTACAAAGCAATAAACCAATAGTTAATTGACGTAGCCATCCATGTCATTCGAGTATATATTTCTTTACCTTGATTTCCTGCTTGCGGGAAATTCCACCAGCAATTTCGTCATAGGCAAGCCTCTCAAGCGTCACAACCCATTGGCCGAAACCTCAATGGCAGTCAATTGTCTCTGGATACTTCTCAATTCAAGCGAATGACCCATTAACGTCAACAATCAATTGCCACTTGACTATTAAAAGGAAAGGCCTTTCACCTGGTTTCTCATCAACCAACTCCCGACATGAAGACCATCCTGATCGCCATCGCTATCGCTCTGCTATGCATCAACGCCAGCTCGGCCCTCTACCTCACCAAGTGCCAGGTGAAAACCCTGATCGAGGATATGGGCGTGTTCAACTCTGAGGGTGTGAGGCTTGCGGTACGTCTGATTTCCGTTGCACTGTGCTCATTCCACTCATAGATACTCTCGCGTTACCCAGACGTGCATTGCCTATAAGGGCGCCAACTACCGCACTGACTACTACAGGAGTGTCAACAACGCCGACAACCGCTACGGCCTGCTTTCCATCTCCGATGGCAGCGTGATGAACACCCCCAGCATGGGCAGCTCGCCCCGTTGGTGCTTTGCCTCGAACTCTGCCGGCCTCTGTCAGCAATGTACGCCCCCTTCCATCTCTGGCCTCTAAACACATGGCGGATCATTAATGACCTGCCCCCTTCAGCTTGCAACAATCTCAAGGATGACGACTCCCAGTGGTTTACGGTTAATTGTGCCTACCAAATTTACACTGCCTGGAACAACACCTTCGAGGGCTGGCCGGTCTACGTGGCCAACAGAGCCTATTGCTCCACGTTCTCAGTTAGTAGCTGTTAATCTGTTGAATAAATCTTTATGTTCTTGTTACTGCCACCCGATTTCTCCAAGCGAATGTCGGCAGGAGAGAGGCCCTTTATTCAAAAACGCCAGCGATCAAGCCTAGGTCATGAGGGAGGGTGCCCAGATGTTGCTGAGGCTGTCTCGTCCACCTCCTCGGCCCTT
>CDFB01067389.1:0-10754 GCA_000826425.1 Acanthamoeba lugdunensis | reverse complement strand
ACGCACGCACGCACGCACGCACGCACGCACGCACGCACGCACGCACGCACGCACGCACGCACGCACCTCACGAACTCGTAACATTGGACATGCCACGCGCCACAGTCAGTTCTATCATTTCTTCAACAAGCCGGGCGGCGACCAGCGGGCCGGAGCGGGCATCGCCACCATCACCCAGGGCGCTACGGCCGGGCAGCCTGCCGGCGCCCAACCCGCATCCTCGTCGGGCGCCGCCGGGGCCATGAGGCCCGGCGAGACGGAGGCGCAAATGCTCCAGCGCAACCTGGAGCGGATGCAGAAGGCCAAGGAGGAGAAGGACAAGGCCGAGCTCGAGCGCAAGCGCCAGGAGCTCGAGAAGAAGAAGACCGAGCTCGAGCACAAGCGCGAGGTCAGGCGCTCAGCCAGGATCCAGGCGGGCGCGATCGTACGGAAGGAAGTCGCCGCCACGGCGCATGCCCCGGCCGCCAGCGCGCCAGCGGCGAGCTCCGAGAAGATCACGCATCTGACCAAGGACCGGCCGATGGTAAAGGGTGCCGGCGGCAAGACCCGGCGACCACCCACGAGAGGCCACCACAAAAAGGTGTGTAGTGCCGTGTGTCGCGTGTTCCGTGTGTGGTTGTGTGCCGTGTGTGCTAACGGTGCGGCTGAGCAGGTGCCAGCGGTGGCTGCCAAATCGTCGTTCCTCATCGAGGCCCAGGAGGCGCCCCCGCCGGGAGGTGCCCCTCCGTCGGCAGCGGTCATCGCGATGATGGCGGGACCGGGAGCCGGCGGCGCGTCGGCCCCCACTGCTGGCGCCGGCCGTGGTATGGGCGCAGCCATGATGGCGGCCGCCATGTCCGGCGGAGGCGGTGCCGCGGGCCTGCGCAAGACCGTGGCGCCCAACAAGGCCCAGGGTCCTCTTCCCGTTGCTGACGCCGGCGCGGCCGCACCCTTCCTACGCAAGCAAGAGACCAAGGAGGCCCTCGAGCGCAACCGCAACAAATTGCTGTACGCCCCCTCAGATCTGGCGATGTGATGGCAGCACAACTGAACGCGGTGTGTTTGTGTGTCTGTCCAGCGAGATTCAGGAAAAGAAGAAGGAGCAGGAGGAGCGCGAGCGGCGGATCCAAGCCGAGGCCGCGGAGCAGGAGCGCAAGCGGCGGGAGGCCCAGGAAGCGGCCGAGGCCGAGCGCAAGCGACAGCAACAGCAACAAAAGCAGAAGGAGGAAGAAGAGCGGCTGCGGAAGGACCGCGAGCAGCGTGAGCGGGACGAGGCGGAACAG
The DNA here is from genome assembly GCA_000826425.1 of Acanthamoeba lugdunensis. Classification (NCBI taxonomy): domain Eukaryota; phylum Discosea; order Longamoebia; family Acanthamoebidae; genus Acanthamoeba; species Acanthamoeba lugdunensis. Next base: position 9,492 of record CDFB01067389.1, on the reverse strand, counting down.
CGCCGCGTGCGCGAGGAGCAGGAGCGGGCCGAGCGCGAAGAGGCCGAAGCCGAGGCCGAGCGGAGGAGAAAAGAGGCCGAGGCCGAGGCGGATCGGAAGAGGAAGGAGGCCGAGGCCGAGGCTGAGCGGAAGAGGAAAGAGGCCGAGGCRGAGGCCGAGCGGCTCAAGAAGGAGCGGCTGGAGAAGCTCAGGCGGGAAAGGGAGGAGCGCGAGGCCAGGGAAAAGGAGCGCGAGAAGCGCGAGCGGGAGGAACGCGAGAGGCGGGAGAAGCAAGAGCGCGAGGAGCGGGAGAACCGCGAGCGCGAGGAGAGGGAGAGGAGGGAGCGGGAGGAGCGCGAGCGCAAGGAGCGAGAGGAGAAGCTGAAGAGGGAGCGCGAGGAGCGCGAGCGCAGGGAGGCTGCGGAGCAGGAGGAGCGCGAGCGTCGTCGCAGGGAGGAGGTGGAGCGGGAGGCGCGGCTCGAGGCCCTCCAGCGCGCCCGGGCGCAGAAGGAGCGTGAGGCCCGCGAGAAGAGGGAGGAGGAGGAGCGGCTCAAGCGCGAGCGCGAGGAGCGAGAGAAGAGGGAGCGCGAGGAGCGGGCGCGGGTCGAGCGGGAGGAGAAGGAGCGCAAGCAGCGCGAGGAGGAGGCCGAGCGGCGGGCCAAGGCCGAGTGCGAGCAGCGTGAGAAGGAGGAGCGCGAGAAGCGGGAGCGCGACGAGCGTGAGAGGCTGGAGCGCGAGCGCGAGGAGCTGGAGCGGAAGAAGCGAGAGGAGGAGGAAGAAGCGGCCAAGGCGGCCGCCGCCCAGCGGGAGAAGCAGAGAAAGGAAGCCGAGGAGAGGACCCGGAAGGAGAGGGAGGAGAAGGAGAAGGCGGAGAGGGAGGAGGCGGAGGCGAAGCAGAGGAGCCTTGCGGCAGCCAAGGACAGCGCGAAGGAGAAGGAGGAGAAGGAGAAGGCCAAGATCGAGGCGGACAGGCTGCGGCTGCTGCGTCTGGAGAAGGAGAAGAAGGCGCGCGAGGAGCGGTGGTCTCAGCGCCCCGCCGGCGGCGCGGCTGCGGTCACCTCCACCAACCCGCGCGCCTCGGCTTACCAGGCCGCCATCGCCGCCTCGACCGCCTTCGAGCCGCCCAAGCCCAAGGAGAACACCACCGCTGGCAGCCCACAAACGCAGCGGATGTCGATCCACCAGCGGGCGTCGATGTACCAGGCCGCGGCGGCGGGTGGTGGCCCGGTGATCGAGCCGCCGAAGGACAGCGCGCAGCCGGACTGGAAGGCCAAGCTGGAGCGGATGAAGAAGGAGCGTCTGGAGCGCGAGCAGAAGGACCGGGCCGAGCGCGACCGACTCAACGCGCAGCGACTCGAGCGGGAGGCGCGCGAGAAGAGCGAGAGGGAGGAGAGGGCGCGCGAGGAGGAGCGCGAAAGGCGCGAGCGGGAGGAGAGGGAGCGGCGGGCGCGCGAGGAGGCTGAGCGCGTGCGGCGCGAGGAGGAGGCGCGCATGGTCGAGGAGAAGCGTCGGCTGCTCGAGGAGGAGCAGAAGCTGATGGAAGAGGAGGAGCGTCTGCTCAAGGAAGCCGAGGAGCGCGAGCAGCAGGAGCGGAGCGAGGAGGAGGCGCTGTGGGCCGAGATCGAGAAGCGGGTGCTGGCCGAGCTCGAGGAGGAGCGCGAGCGCAAGCAGCGCGAGCGCGAACAGAAGGAGAGCGAGCGGCGCGACGAGGAGCAGCGCGCGCGGCACCTGCGCGACAAGCAGTCGCAGGAGGCCCGGGCGCGGCTCTCGCAGGCCGACCGCGAGCAGCTCGAGGCCAAGGAGCGCCTGGCCCGCGAGGCCGCCGAGCGCGAGCGAGAGATGGAGCGCATCGAGCGCGAGGAGGAGGAGCGTCTGCGCCGCGAGGAGGAAGAGGTCCTGCGCCTCGAGGAGGAGCTGCTCCGCGAACAGGAGCAGGAAATGGCTGTGGCTGCCGGTGGTGCCGGCGCCGTCGCAGTCGCGGCGGCTGCGGGCGGCGGTCGTCGGCCCGTGCCGAGCCAAAAGCTGCCGGCGCTGCCCACGACGAGCAGTGACGGGGAGGCCGAATCGGTGGAGCTGGAGGGCTACCTGTGGAAGAAGGGCGACCTGGGGGCCATCAAAACCTGGAAGAAGCGCTGGTTCTACCACCACAAGGGGCGCCTCTTCTACTACAACGAACGCCCGCCTGCCGGCATGAAAGTACGCGCATTGCCTCTCCATTCGCCTCCAAGTGCGCGCGGGGTGTGTCGTGTGTCGCATGCCGTGGTGCTGATCCCCCGGTTCATGCAGTCAGCGACGGCCAACGGATTCATTCCGCTGGCGGACGTGGAGGTGATCGACGTGATCAAGGGCAAGAAGGGCGGCTTCCAGCTCAAGACCCTGGAGCGCACCTACCTTCTCCAGGCCGACAGCGACGACGTGCGACCCGCTCTCTCTTCTTTTTCCCTATTAAATGGCTTAATTATTCTAATCTCATTTATTTGGTTGGTGTTGCGCGGTACAGACGCGTGGGCATTGGATGGCGCAGCTGAGGGGCATCATCGCGAAGCTCAAGGCGACCTCCGCGGCCGACGCCGACCGCCCGGCATTCGAGGACCGCCGAACCGGCTCCGTCATCTCGCGCAAGGACGTCGACGTACGTCCGCGCACGCACTTTCTCCCTGCTTCGTTCTGCTCCGCGCCCCAGAGCTGTGCTCACGCCAGTGACGCTTGCTGGGCCACAGAAAAAGGAGGGCTACCTCGCCGAGAAGACGCTGTGGGGCTTCAAGAAACGCTACTGCGTCCTCAAGGACGGCATTCTCTTCGTCTTCACCGACAAGGTTCACTTCATACATGACACCGCACGACACTGCACGACACGAGCTGATGGTGGGGTGGTGGGGCGAGGGCAGTACCAGGGCCGCCCGGTGAAGATCCCGCTGTACGATTCGGAGTTGACCGAGTATGCGGACAAGGAGAACTGCTTCCAGGTGACCCACTCCAAGAGCGTCGTCATCGTGCTCCAGGCCGACAATGAACTCATCATGCACGAGTGGTACGACCGCTGTGTTGCTGGCATGTGTGTTGTGTCATTGGTCGTGTGTGTCGTGCGTGTCGTGCGCTCGAACGCCTTGCTGACGGTGCTGAGGGGCCAGGTGCAATGCGATTGTGAAGCAAAAGTTTGTGATCGAGTTGGCCATCAACTCCATCGCCATGTGACGATCGTGGCACTCACGCCTTCTCCTCCCAATGTTGTATTCATGTGTTCTCAACGATGAAAATAATTAAAAAACGCGCGAAATGACCTTGTCGACTTCAACTTGGCGCCGCGGAAAAGGCGGGAAGACACTTGCTGGAAACAAAAAGTCGAGATGGAGACGCAGATGGAAGACGCCCCCGGTACTACGTTTCTTCTTGTTGCACCTCGTCGATTCTCTCAGTACTGACTCTTGGTGGCCTCTACTCAGAGACATCGCGGCACTACCAGGCGATTACCATCTTGCACGAACAACAGTGCACGATGCTAGGCTCGGTCACGGTGCGGTCGTTCGCGCAATTGAGCGGCATGATCATGAGCGAAATCGGAGGGGACCTTGAGGGCTACGGCCTGCTCAACGTAGCACGTTCCGAAGAACCCATCAATGAGCTGCCCCAGGAACCGGTACTGGTGCTACGCTTGACCCCCCCGCAGGCAAAAGGTAATCATTCCTCCCACGATTTTTTCTGTTCAACAATCGACTCCCATTTCCGACAAATCCCGACATCGCCAAACGTTTTCGGAGCAAGTGATATCCTCTTCGCATCTATCAACAAGCTATGAGAGTTACTGCCGCAGGCGGGCAAAGATGTACGTCAAACGAGACAAGGTTGTCGCACAGCTGAAGGAGTCTTCCAGCGTTTCCAGGACTCTGCACGATCTCCTTCCGGTTAGTTCCACCCTCACATACTTCCAGACATTCTTTGCTGATTGTCTTGTGGCATCCTAAAGCTCTTGCACGCCAACGAGATGGAGGTCAATTCGCGATGGAATGGGCTGTGCGATCGCAGCACCCACTTCAAGGCTGCTGGTGAACTTTTGCTCAGCAGCTTCCAACACCACGCAGCCCTCAATGGCTGTAATGAGCTGGCGTGGGTAGCCCACTTCCTTGGAACGCTGAGCCTCGGTGGCCACTTTCCAGACTTAAGCCGGTTCACAATGGACGGGTACAGAACCAGTCCTTTTAGCCTTATGGCAGGTGGTTCACTCATTTTCCACAAACACAGAGATGCGGCACTCCAAGGAGCACGAGCCATCCCCCAAAAAACAACAAAAACTGACAAAGACAACTGGGTGCGACCGGACCTGTCCGTCGGCATATGCGCATCCGGCTCCGAATGGGACACGCTACGCGCGGGGAAGGCGATTCTCCCGCTCGACATTGTGGAGTTCAAGCGGAACCAAGTGGGTTCTGAGGAAGGGTGGTGCGTGAGCCTCTTCCTCTTGAATGACTGCCATAGTAACGTAATATCACTTCTGTGTGAGGGGCGCGATTCCAGGTATCGTTTGCTCTACGCTGCAATCGTGTGTGCTTTCTACCAGCTCGATCTCCTCGATGCTCTACCGGAGGGACCCGACTTCTCCGCCGCCATTCCTCTCACGATAGCTACGCGGATGAACGGAGCTGATTTCCGCATGGCCTGCGTCTGGCACGTCCGGGAACGAGGCCTTCACGTCGGAGTGCTGTTCGACCGGCTGATCGACAACGTGACCGACCTGAAGCGGTGCTTTCTGCTTCGCCACGAGGCCATCAACGTAGCCATCAGGTTCGGCACCATGGTGGAAAACTTTAATCTCCACGATCTGCGAGGCCCACGCGTCGACGTCTGGTGGAGTCGGTTCTGCACCTGCAAGAAAAGGGATGACGGCAAGCATTACGTGCTCTGTTCCGAGTGCCAGAACTGGTTTCATCCCACATGCGTTGGTCTCGACATCACCCAGATTCCCCGTGGTTCCACGCCCTGGTACTGCCCGAAGCATAAGCCCTCCAAGCTCGAGCTCCCGAAGGCCGAAGCCGAGCCCAAGGATGATCGCGGACCTCGCGACGGAGCCGGCGGACAAACGACCACGGCGTCTACTTCGTCGATGCTGAAGCCAATCCGTCAGCTTTTCAAGGTTTGTCGCTCACTGCATCACAACTTTGCCTTGCTTCCGTCCGACATGTCTGATGCTTCCTCTTCCCTCCCCACACAGAACTCCACGACCAAGGTCTGGCTGTGCCACAGATCGACCACGGATGGGCACGAGGAGGTCGTTGTGAAGCTGGTCGAGTCGAGGCAACACGCAAGTGAGGAAGCGCGTGTGCTCGGACAACTTCGCCGTGTGCCGCACGTGGCGCAGCTTCTGGAGGTGATCGACTGCAGCCTGCCTGACAGCACTGTCTGTTCGGGCCTCGTGATGCCCTACTACCGCCTTTCCACCGCCGACGCTAATGGTATGCACCGCCCACATATGCACAGTTCGGTTGGTACCCCGTGAACGCTTCGTTTCTAATTGCTCATTCGTGGGTGGGGTGCATCGCCATACAGGCATCAGCTCAGCGCAGTTGGACTCGGATCTCAACTTTTCACGATACGCACGGCAATTACTCGAGGCACGACCCCTCCCCTCCCGCCCACTAAGAGAGGGAGAAGAGCGGCAAATGGAATTACTAGTCGCTTAAACAAGATTCACACGTGTACACAGGCCCTGCAAGGCATACACGAGCGCGGGATTATCCACCGTGACATCTCTCATGCCAACGTGGTGTTCACCACCGCCGCACGAGACGTGGCTGGAGGAGAACACGGTACAATTATCCTCGACTTTGATCTGGCTACGGACGAAGACGCGGTGCGCGGAACCTGCCAAGAGCCGTGGGGAACGAAAGGCTACTTAGCGCCCGAGACGCTCCAGTTCGGCGAGGTCAGCTGCAAGAGCGACATGTGGAGCGCTGGCGCTCTTCTCGCGTTTCAGGTAGGTCTTGCGCTGCTCTCCTTATTTTACCTCGACGGTAAAGGTCCTCCTCGCCACTATCACTCACCAGCCGGCCACCAGATGCTTGGGGTGTGGCCAAGGAGTGACACGGAGACCCAGAGCGTGGCGCGAATGAGCCTCGCCGAAGTCAAGGCGTGGGTGCAGCAGCTGGACCCTGCCAGATGGTCCGTGCCTCGTCTCATCTCTTCTTGCTCTCGTGCGTTGCACGCCGTGCGCAACTCTACTCACGACTTGGAACTCTTATTCCACCAACAAGGTGGTGGAAAGCGGTTCCAACGCCCTACCTGACCATGGGGCGCTGGACGTTGGTGCGGGGCATGCTGACCGTCGACCCGGAGGCTCGCCTCGACGCGGCCTCCGCCCTCCACCACTTCGACACCTGCTGGTCTACCGCTAGAGCCACCCCCACCAGGCAGTCAACTTCGCCTGTGCCCCAGCACCTCGCCAAGTGAGCCTCGAGGCCTGAAAGTTGGGGGTACGATGACGCCTCGAGCCAAATGTTACGCTCCTCACCACGAAGGAAGAAGTAGATTACGTACCCCAAGGCACAGCGCACATCGCTATCGGAAAGATGGCTCTTTCTGGCTCCTGTCTACGGCCCAACCGGAGCCAGCGCTGACGCCAATTGGCTGGCGTCAGAGATAACCCCGAAACAGTGAGTGTGATAAAAAGACACAGTCATCCAACCCAACTTACCTCACCGCCACCCACAACCCACAACGTCCGCATAAGAACACTCACATGGACAGGGTACTGTTTACTGTGGAGGAGGAGAGTAGGGAGGCGGCGCTGGACGTGGAGCGTACTCCAGGCGGGCTGGCGCGTCGTCGCATCTTCGTTCAGACGCTCGATGGGCAGCGCGTGCCGGTTGAGGTGGACGGCGATGAGGCCGTGGAGGACATCCCCATGAAGGTCTTCGAGAAGGAGCCCTTTCTCCAGCGCTTCGCGGGAGGCGGGGCTGAGGGCGTGGTCCACCCCAGGGCAAGCCCTAAGCTGGTCGACCCTCGCACCGGCCACACCCTCCAGCGCGACCACCAGTTGACCGCGTATGGCCTCGAGCACAACACCACCCTCAACCTCGTGCTCCAGCGGTACTCCACACCGCTCAATTTCACTATCTCCGGCAGATCGAGCGTCGAGTGACATGCAACACGAGCAGGTACCCTACCTACGCTGACTGGCTTCAGTACAAGACCAAGCTGCCTCGCTTTGTCTTTGTGTTCCTGGCTGCGCTCGTTGGTACTTCGGACTTCTCCCCGCCTTCGGAGCAACATTCAATTTGATGACCCGGACCCAGGCTCGTTGGTGCTGGCTGCATGCGCGCAGGTGTCCTTCCTGCCGCCCTGGTCCGATGAAGTGCCGGTCACAGGCCAGACCTTTGGCGTTCTCTTCACCGCAGTGCTCCTCGGTACTCCAACTCTGAGCTTAGCCCTACCCAAATCCCGATGATGATGACTGATGAGCATTCCGTCCTGCAGGCAAGACCATCGGCGTGCTGGCCACTGTTCTGTACCTGGTTGAGGGAGTAGTGCTGGGGCTGCCGTTCTTCTCGTCGAGCGCCCACGGCTGGAAAGCACTGCTTGGTCCGACCGGAGGCTACCTCGAGGGCTTCATCCTGGCCGCTTGGGTCGTGGTACGGCGAAGGGTCGGTGGTTCGTGGGCGACGTGATACTCACAAGGATCACCACCAGGGCTATCTGGTGGAGAACCACGGGTGGGATCGGCGCCTGATCACGGCCTGCCTGGCCATGGTACGTAATCACCACCACCTCAACTAGCGAGGGCAATGGGCACAAACTCATCGTCCGCCAGATCATTGGAGATCTGTCGATCTATGTGGTGGGCATCCCTTGGCTGGCCCACTTTGTCGGCTGGTCCGACGGTACGCCGCCACTCCCCAGCACCAGAACAGTTGATCCACAGTTCTCTGACGGTCTGATGTGGCCACACAGTCTGGGAAAGCGGATTCTACCCCTTCCTTGCTGGGGATGCGTTCAAGATCCTTCTCGCCACCTTGCTGCTGCCCATCGGTTGGGCGCTGCGGGCATATCGCTACAACAGGACCCACTCGAGCGCGCTGCCGATCCACTTCAGGAGCGTGGGGGCCTTCTTCAGGGAGCAGTTCACCATACCCGAGTACGCTTTGCTTCGCCTCTCCACTCTCGCGCCGCCGCCGCGGCTCACGACCCCGGGCTAACGGGGTATGGCTGTGCTGCTTGCAGGGTCGGGGTCGCCCTGGCACGTGCGCAGGACAAGGTCAGGGCCTGGCGGGGTTAGGGTGTCTGCGCACACCAGTCTCGATTCGATTGACAAGAGTGTGTTCGTTATTGTGGCCGACCACCAACAAGAACTGTGAAACACTGCGCATTGCATTGTGTTACTTGGCGAAGCGACCGCAGACGTTGTTGAGGGTGTTGAGGTAGGGCGCGAAGAAGGCGGATCCGCAGAGGAACTGCACGACCTTGAGCGACGCATCCTCGGCCGCGGCTTTGTCGTTCAGGAACGACTTCACGCTCTTCACCACCACCTCGGCTGCTCGTGTACAATCCTCCACCTGACCATGGACACGAGGGTAGTGAGACCCCAGCCAGGTTCTGCGTGCGCGTGCGCGTGCGCGTGCGGGTACCCGATTGGAGGATTCGACTTCGCTTTGAAGCTCTTTGAGGATGATCGGCAGTGAGATGGTGCCCACGTCGTAGTCGTGGGCGATGGCCAAAATGCTCCGCAGACCCTGCACCTGCGGCGAGTCCACCGTGAAGTCTACGATGGTGATGGTGGTGAGGAAGAAGAAGGGGGTAAGACACCATTGTTGCACGTCCGCGGACAACAGAGGTCGAGAGTGTTGTTTGCGTACTGTTGATGGGGTCATTGTCGCCCACCAGATGAAAGGCGATGTGGGCTGCCTCAAGGTTCGAGTGCCGCGTGATGAACACGTCACCTGTGGTGGGGATGGATGGGTGCATAAAAGTGAGCCAGCCACGCGTCTGCAGTCCGCAGTCGCAGCGTAAAGGAAAGGCGGGGGGGGGGTACCGGGCTGCATGGGCCGGCCCAGCTCGTCCTTGACCAGCTGCAGCTGCTTTTGGAAGTCGCTGAAATGTGCCTCGGGCGAAGCGCTGCAGCACCGCACGAACTCTGCGCGCGAGAGCGAGAGGTTGATTGGGCCGACATCATAAAAAATGGGAGGACAGACGATCTGGTGTGACGTACCTTTGTTGACCTTGTTGGTGTAGGTGAGACCTCGGTCGACCACCAGCACGATCGCGTTGAGCGAGTGCGAGTACAGATCTCGAATCGTCTGCGCCCGCACTGTGTGCAATTGAACACAGCACACACGGCCGCGCACAGTCAGAAGGGGAAATGAATGGGTTGGGAGGGGAGGGTGATTAAGGGGTACCTTCGGAGGAGGCTCGGAGCCGACAAAATTGTGTGATGTCCCCCGCGCCGAGGCCAAAGTGGTGGAGGGCCTTGCTGCGTCCCAGAAGCACCGTGAAGTGCTCCCACTTGGTGCTGCCCGATGGCGCGCT
>CDFB01067384.1:0-11045 GCA_000826425.1 Acanthamoeba lugdunensis | reverse complement strand
CTCCTTCCTGCGGACCAGCTCGCCTCGCACCCACATGAGCGCCTCGCCCATCATGTTCTCGCCCGACCCGACCCGGTTCTTGTTCTTTTCGCCATTGCCCAGGTACTTGTCGGCCTCCTTGTACACCAGTTGCAGGTCACCTGTGTTGAGCAGCTTCTTGCACAGGGGCTCGTTGCTGCCGAACTTGAACAGGTTGACTTCCCTCATTACCTGGATCATAGGCACCAGCAGGAAACCTTGTGTGTGAGTCTCACGAAAGGCGCTTCGTCATGCCGTGCGCGTGTGCGTCGCACCTCGAAACGAGAGTCGAGCCACTCTTTCTGGATCTCCTCGGGCTTGATGGACGCATCAAACTTCTTGAGGTCCTTGCTGTTCGCGGCGGAATGCAGCTTCTTGGACGTGGGCGAGTCTGACGAGATCTTGTTTGCCTGTTGACAGAACATGTTAGCCACAACATCACAGGTTGCCGATCAGCTGCCAGAAGAAGAAGAAGAAGGAGAGGCTCGGTACAAGGTAGTAGTGCAGGCAGGTGGGCCAGATTTGGCCGGCCAGGGTCAGGTTCAGGGCGTAGGACGGGCTGAGGCACGAGGCGTCGGAGAAGTACAGCACGCCGTCCTCGATGTGTTCGTCCTTCCCCAGGCTCTTCGAACGAGGCGAGAGCGCGTTGGCCGGCGACTTGTCCTTGTTCCTCCGCCCGAAGCCGAGCCGCGCCTTCTTCTCAGTGGCTTTGGCTTTGGCTTCCTCGAGCTCCCTGATCGAGAGCCGCCGGCCCACGCCGCTGTCGTCCAGGGCGCGCCGCAGCGGCGGTACCTGGAAGCCCATCTCGCGCTGTCGCACCTGGCCCCGGTCCTCAACGTTCATATCCATGAGCGTCCGGGCGCTCAGGGCCTTGTGCTCGGGTGTCATGGCGCGACTGCGGCCCCGCCCATCCGATTCGTCGAGGAAGTTGCGCATGACGGTCGGCGCAGCTGTGCCGGGACCCATAAGGGTCATGATCCTCGCCTCTCCTCGCGGTCGGGTCCGAGCACCCACCCCGTCTCCAGACTCGCCTGCTTCTCCATCGTCGCCATCTTCTTCTGACGAGCCCGAATCAGGGTTGATTAAATCGCTGCTCTCCTTCTCGGCCGGAATCTCTTTCGTGTCCACTTCCCCGGCCTCTTCGTCCTCGTCGTCGCTTTCAGTGTCATCGCTTGACCCTACAGACTTGTCCTCTTCGCGTGACTGCACCGCCACCTTTACTTCTTCTTCTTCTACTTCTTCTTTGATTGGTGTCTGCTGCTGCTCCGTCGACTCGCTTACCCTCATCTCACCGCTTGGCTCTAGCAACGCGATTGACTCTTCTTTATCGCCATCGGTCACCTTCTGCTCCTGAGCTGGCTCCTCCATCGATTCACTTGTCTTGTCCCCTTCACTCGCCTCATCCAACTCGTTTGGCTTGTCTTCTTCGCTCGACTCCTTCACTACGTCCGGCCTCTCGCCATCGCCTGCCTCCTTCCGTGCGCTGGGCCTCTCTTCTTCGCCAGCCTCCGTCGAAGCGCTGAGTTTCTCCTCTTCGCGAACCTTGTCTTCACCCACCCCCGTCGAGGCGCTGGGCTTCGCTCCTTCGCCAGCGTTTGCCTCCATCTTGGCCTATTTACACCCCTCCAACTTGCGAGGCTTGAGTTGCTTCTCGAACAGCCACTTTCAAAAAACAGGCCCATTCCCTTTCTTTGACAAACGTGGAGGGGCACATACCAAGAATTCCTTCTTTCTTGCCGCAACGTTGGCCCTGGCGCCACGCGAATCCGTCGCAGCTCACACAACATAGAGGGCACACCACTGTGTTTTCACTCTCACCTTGAGAGCAATCTTCATTGGTGATGCCATACATACATACCACCCACCACTATTTGGGCGTGGCATCCCGCATGGCCTGCACAAGCGAGCAGAGAATGAGACAAAGGAAAAAGGGGGGAGCTGCAGAAAAAGGGGGGAGTACCTGATATCTGCCCGCGTAGTAGCCCGAGTAGTACCAGGCGTTCAACAGACTCTTGAGCTCCTCGTCGTCTAAGCCCGCTGTGGAAGACAAGTAGCCGCGTGCGTCAGTCGTCAGCCAAAGAACAAATGGGCCAGCGAGGGTATTGTACCAGGAGGTGGTGGCGGAGGCGGAGGGTGGTGATGATGGTGACCATGGTAATGGTGGTGGTGAGGTGCGTGCGTGTGTGGCACCGGGTGGAAGTGGTAGTGTGGGGTGGTCGGCATCGGCGGGTAGGTAGGGGGCGTCATTGCATAGCTTGAAGGGGCTCCATAGGGATACGAGGCGCCGTATGGTACCTGAAATACTAGAAGGTTAGGGGAGGTTGCGGTTCGGATCGAGCGAGCTGGCAGCGTTACCTGAGAGTATGCCGGCGGATAACAGGCAGCGTAGGCCGGATCGTAGGCGGGACTAACTGCTGCTTGGGTTGCGTCCTTTTTCTTGCGCTGCGTCTTCTTTGGCGACGGAGCGGCTGGTGAGGCCGCCGCCGCGTAGGCACCGGGGTACTGTGGGTGAGGGTAGTATCCTCCGTAGCCACTATAGTCATACCCGGCGTACTGCGCAGCAGCCGCATGTTCGCCCTGATCGAGAGCTCCAGGCGCCACAGCGGTTTGCGTCGCGGTCTCGTCTGCAGCTTCTTCTCCCTCATCGTCCACGATCCGCTTGCGTGCTGCACTAGACTTTCTGTGCGGTTGTAAGAGTGAGACTCCAAGAACAAGAAAAGAATGCTAACTTCTGCACGGACCTCTTGGGCGTCTTCTTTGGCGTGCCCTCCTTATGTGCGGGAGTGGTCGGTGCGGAGGAGCTGACGGCCATGGCCTCCGCCGGTGCTGTTTGCGTTTCGCTTTCGTCCATTCTCGAGCCATCCGTGTACTCTTCTTCGCCCTCATCCTCCGGCATGGGAGTCTCCTCTTCCTTGCGGTTTGGATCATGCATTTTCTGTACCCAATCCATCAGCACTGTCCCACAGGGGAATGAAAGAAGCCACTCGTACCTTATAATAGTTGATGGACTTGGAAAACGCTTTGATGAGCTCAGTGTCGTCCCAGATCTCATTGAAATCGGCCCCGCCCATTGCGATGGGCTGCCATGCTGCCTTGCCCTCCATCTTCGCGATCTCAAAACTTTTCTTTTCTTTTTTCACAAGACCCAAAGATATTGTGCAATTTGTTCGAGGAATGCACAAAGTGGCCAAGCTTTTCCCGCCTTTTTTGTGCAGGCAAAGCCAAGACTTGATACTTGACTTGTTGTGATCGCGGCCGTGGGCAGACTTGTGCTCGTACTCGCTACGTTCGGACGCGAGTTGAAAGATGGACAACCATCCACCTACGCCGCAGCCGCCCCCGTATAATTTGTGCAATTTGACGCATTTTACGAGCACTCTGCCGGCTTTGCCCCTGCCCACGATCACCGTGCCGTATGCCGTCAACGTATTCGCCTCCCAACCGGCCGAGGTAGCGGTGCACGCGGACGAATGGTTGGACAATCCTACACCAGAAATCGATGCAATGATGAAAGAATGGCTGGCCGACGCCGACATGACCTGGGCGTACGATTTCCTCACCTCTCTTCCTTGCACTACTCATTACTGATTGTGGCAAATCTCGTAGGCCTAAAAGCGAAGAAGGTCAATTCAGTCGTACGCCAGCTCACTCGCTCTCCCTTCCGCGCAAGCCGCTCGGGGACCTCTCGAACATGCCTCTTGCGACTCAACAAACGGCGACCAAAGCGGTCCCTCCCGCGGACAACCACCACCAACCGACTGCTCAGCACACCAGCATGCCTCCTCCTCAACCCGTAAAGGTGCGGCGATGTCGGTGGTAGGCCACTACCTCGGTGCGAGTTGGAGACTTATCTTCTACACTTTCGTGGTTCATCAGACCTTCTCCAAGAAGCGCCAGCAGCAAGGCCAGCAGGGCGGACCTGACCAGCCGAAGAAGAAGATGCTCAAGCTTAAGAGTAATCGTCAGCAAGCAAGCAGCACGAAAGAAGGTGAGCCCATTCCCATGTCGCCTCCATGCTTGTAAACTCGCATCTTCTAACCGGGCGCATGTGTACTCTTGTAGAGGACATACTTGAATCGATGGAGGGCAAGCGCTTCGGGGTGCTAATTGCGCACGTCTTCGAAGTGCACGATGCTAGTGTTCACGAGGAGGAGGAAGAACGCGTAGTAGAGTACGAAGTGGTACGCCTCTCCCTCAGCGACTCTTGCTTCTGTCTTAGCTCATTGGTGTGAATTGCCCTATGGCACAATCGTGCTACAATCGCGATCAGCTCAACGAACTATGGACCGAAACGGCGAAGCTCAAGTCGAACGGGACTCTTTCACGTGTGCCAGCCGACGTGCTGTCCCGGCTGATCCAGATCTTGGACACTTACGTGAAGAAGGGCAACAACATCAGAATTCTCGAAGAGGAGGAGGAGCGAGTACGTAGCCCAAGACATCTCAACATTTTGGTGAATTGTCGTTTCTATGCTCATTGCTCGCGTCGTACACGTGGTGAACACAGGGTGAGAAGGTGAAGGAGATCACTGTCCTGTACGGCTTCGTTGCTGCTTTGGTCATCCTCCATATCTTTGCCGCAGACAACCTGGAAAAGTCTTTGATCGTCGAGGAGGTACAGCTTTCTCCTCATTTGACGTTATTCGCAGCACGTAACGGTTCATGCTTGTTGCTTCAGGTGATCGAGAACATGCTTCAGTTTGCAAAGTTCAACGTGGCCCACAACATCATCCCCGCTTTCGATCCTCTGCTGGAGACAAAGAAGACGAAAGGAAAGAAGGCAACCGAACGCAGCAAAAGGTAGCCCATCTGAGCGCAGTTGCGTCGTGAATGCTCGTTCGGTGTACTAATGCGCTTTTCGGCGACAGACTCGTGGGGTTGCTGTGCTGCTATCTCGACGTCTTGAACGAATTTGCCGCCAAAGAGCCACTTACGGACAGCATGGTGTTGGACATCTGCGCCGTTACCATCCCCACCTTCTTCATGGAGGGCGGCAGCGAGTTGCAGCTGCATGCGCTGAATGTCGTTCGCACGGTGCGCCACACTCCCAGATGCATGTCACCTCGCCATTCACGCTGATTGCTGTCCCTTCAGATCTTCTCCCGATACGAGAAGCACCGGACACTCATCCTCGAAGACATCTTCACCTCACTCGCCAAGCTGCCCAAAACGAAGAGAACRCTGCGAACGTACCGGTAAGTGTTGAACGCCATTTCGCTTCGTTGCTCGTCTGCGGATACAGTTRTTGATACTRTCTCYTGCTTTATYGCTCTAAGCTTGCCSGAGGACAACAAGGCGATCCAAATGGTCTCTGCGCTGGTTCTTCAGTTGATTCAGTGCTGCCCTTCGCTCGTGAAGCTGGCCATCGTCGGCACGAAAAAGGGAATCGACCTGGAGCCCCAGAAGCCGCAAGCTGATGGCGAGTCTGCCGTCACCGTCAGCGATGCCAACTCCTACGAAGCCGCCGCGGCTTGCGCCCTTGCCTTCATGAAGTCGTTCGTGGCGAAGTACGTTACCTCACCAGTAGGCGTGTTTGACCTCCTCGTCTTACCCGTAGTGTTGTAATTTTGCTTGCTCTTGATGCAGATGCTCTACTCGTGAAGAAGACAACGACTACCGGCAGATCCTCACGAACTTCGTTGAGGACCTACTGATGACCATCAACCTGCCCGAGTGGCCAGCGTCGCAAGTGGTCCTCCGAGTATTGAGCGGCATTCTGCTCAAGAACGTGAAGAAGGACTCGAAGGAGAGCACCGTGCTGAAGACTTTCTCGATTGAGATCCTGGGCAACGTGACGGCCAAGGTGAAGAAGGAGATGGCCTTGGCGCAGCAGTGGATGGAAGTGCTGCCTGGTCAAACGGTACGCCCTCACCTGTAAGAGTGCCTTACTTCCCCAAAGCAGCCGGACCTTACCATTGTTCTCCAGCAGGACAAGGACGACAGCGTTGCATGCATCTGCAACACTAGACACGACGATGGACAGTTCATGCTCGACTGCGACGAATGCCACAAGTGGTTCCACGGTGCCTGTGTGGGCGTAATCCCCGAGAACGTAAGTGTCCCTATTCATGAACTCTCGCGTCTTCTTCTCACAGCTTTCCTTCCTTCAGGTGCCGGCGAGGTGGTTTTGCGACACCTGTCTCATCCGAAGAAAGGTTCGGTCGAGGAAGAACGGCGATACGGGAGCAGCTCCCTCGATTGACCTCTCTCAGGCCTCCCTCGACATGTCCGTCGATGAACCTAACGAAGAGGAGGTATGGGACAAAACTTATTTTCGTCTTCAGCCCGCCTTTCCGCCAGTTGGCCTGGATAACGATGTACTGACGATGTTGAGCAGAAATCGGTGGATATGAGCATAGACACTCGAGAGGCGCACGAGATCGATGTCATGCGGCAGATGCTCCTCAATTACTTGGGTGAGCGCGCCAAGATGGACCCATCGGTGCTCTTCTCGCGCCAGTTCTTCATCAGCCAGTGGTGCCATGGCGAGAACGACGAAGATAAGGTTCAAGACTACAAGTCGCAGTGGGAGGTCGATTCGAAGAGGAGTCTGGAGATTGCCGAGAGGTACTACAGCTGGCTGCTTTGTCAACGTAATTACCCAAACAGCATCTAACCATTTGGTTTCTTTAGGAACGAACGGCTTCTCTCGCGTGACGGAGTGATGAAGATCGTCCGCTTCCTAGCCACGAAGGGCTCTTTGTTCCTCAGCTTCGACAGCATGCTCAACCAGATTCTCGGCCTAATGAACGAGCCGCTCACCACCTTCCGTTCGAAGGGACTGAAAGCTCTCACCGCCGTTTTGGAGGCAGATGCGAACACTCTGGGCGATGTACGCACCCTGCTCAGTCAGTGCCAATGCGAGCTTCGTTGACTTACTCTGACATCTCTGTATCAGCCCCGAGTTGAACAGGCCGTGAAGGGCAGATTCTGGGATAACGCGATCTCCGTTCGCAGTGCCGCGGTCGACCTAGTCGGCAAGTATGTGTTGGAGCGACCCGAGTTCGCCTCGCAGTACTACCCGATGATCGCCGAACGAATCCTGGTACACGCTCCCCCCGCTCCCGGCCACTAAGGAAACGAGTCAGCTGACAACCCTTTGCACACGTACAGGACAAAGGCGTGACTGTGCGAAAGCACGTGGTGACGATTCTGCGCAACATGTGCCTGGGCCAGCCACATCACTCGCTTGTTCCCACCATCTGCAAGAAGCTGGTGACTAGGATTGGCGATGAGGACGAATCTATCAAGGTGCGTACTGTATTATCTCAGCTTTATGTTCTGTTCGAGCCTGTTGCCAACTCAAGCGCCTATGTCCTCCAGGAAGCGGTCCTGAAGACTTTCCAGGAACTTTGGTTCAGCCCCATGCCCAAGAAGCAGGACCATGCCAACTCTGAGACAGACACTTCCGCTGCCAAGGTATGGGTGTGAATTCGGATGGGTTGATGACCGCCGCTTGCTCACTCTAGAATACGGCTGCTCCATCAGACGCTTGACATGCCGGCACGCGTGGATCAGCTTATCGAGGTCGTCACAATCTCGAGCAGCAGCCAGTGGTTTATCGATCTGTTGGTCAGCGTACGTGTCTTGCTCTTCGAGTAGCTCAAACTAGCGATCGACTACTTTGCAAATCACTGACCCACCTCTCTGCAGTTGCTGACCAAAGAATCGAAGGAATCCGGCAAGCATGTGCACGCCATCTGCAAGGTGATGGTGTCGTGCATTGTCGAGCGCATCTTTGCTGTAGATGAGCAGAACGTCGACCAAACCACTCAGCAGGTACCTTCTGATCCTCTCCATCACGACTGTGGAACCCTCAACTCACTTTTGTTGTCCCCCCAGGATCAAACCAAGCGTATTGTCAGATCTATGCCAGCCATTCTCCACGCGCTTCACCTGTTTTGTCAGGCGTCGCCTGATCTCCTTGTTCCACACATCACGACTCTCCATCCGTACATGAAGCTGCTGGTATGTACCACTGCATCCCGTAACGGAGTATCCTTGGCCGCGATGTGCAAGTACTCGAGTAACGTGCGTGTGTACTTGTATGGTCAGACGAACGACAACAGCGAGCACTTGACCGCGAAGAACGTGATCGGGATCATGGAGAGCGTGGCACCACTGATCGAACACCCCGACCCCACGTTTTTCGCTGCTGTCGAGAAGGACCTGGAGGAGCTCATCTACAACATCGCGCTCATCTCTCCGGTAGCTCCTCGACTTTTGCCTTCAGCCTTACCCCCTCAAGTCTCGAGTACATTATAATGACCAGCCATTTTCCAACGCAGCTCGCTTGGTCGGTCATCGCTGTTGCAGCGAAGTGCCTCGCTACGTTCGTGCATAAGCTGACGAGCCACCACGAACTAGTGCTTGGCATCGTCGATCGGTTCCAGACCTACCTCGACAAGTGCCGAGCGATCTGCACAAAGCAAGAACTGCTGACCCCTTCTCGAGTGCTCAACGCTGGCCGAGCGCTCTACTGCCTCGGCCACATCTGCCGATACTACGACGCCACTCCTACCAGTGCGTATCTACCGCTGTGTGCCAGCGCTAGTGGCATCTCTTACTGATTTCTCTCGCTGCCTGTGTCTTGTTGTAGAGAAAGGCGCTGCTTCCAAGGATCCGATCCTGCATAAGACCTTCAACCTGTTGGTCATCTATGCGCAGAGCATCAGCACGGACCTGCAACTGCGGGCCACTCAGGTTTGATCCCTTGGCGATAAGTGCTGCTTGGACATAACCTGATCCGTCTTTTCTTTGTGGTGGTTTGCACAACCAGGCCATCGGAAGCATCTTCGTACGCGCGCCCGAGCTCATGCTCAAGTCCCACGTGCAGACCATCATCCGGAAGGGTCTTTCTTCCGAGTCGCACGAGGTCCGTCTTCAAATGCTGCTCAACATCTCCGACTTCCTTGCGGCGGAGGAGGCCAAGGCGCTTTCAGCAACCGCCGGCAAGAACATGAAGAAGTCCAAGAAGCCAGGTGCGTGGGGGTTGCTGGCGACTGCAATTTCTATTGGTCTGATGGCATACGTTCGTGCTTGCCTCTGGGTGCAGTCAAAGTCAAAGCCCAGGCAAAGCCCAAGGGAGAGGACGAGCTGGACCTCGATGGCTCGGTGGACCTTAACGAGTCGTTGGACGAGAGCAGCCACGAGCTGTTTGTGGAAATGGACAACAGCGACTCCGGGTACTCATTCAATTCCTACTTTTAGTGCTGAAAAAGCTGCTGACGTACCTTGTTCATGGTAGGGTGAGCAACACAATCGCTCAGACGTTCCTTGAGTCGGTGTTGGAGCAATGCCTCGACACGCACCCCCGCGTGCGAACTGCTGCGCTTAACACGCTAGCCCATATTCAACGTCAGGGGCTCATGCACCCACTGCAGGTGAGCTCTCTGGCCAGCCCCCCAATTGCACACAACCAAACTTACCCCTCTTTTCCTCCTTCAGTGCGTGCCTCATCTGGTCGCGCTGGAGACCGACCGAGAGCTCGCGATCGCGGACAAGGCCCACCGACTTCTCATGACGATTAACGAGAAATACCCCAGCTTCCTGCACAACCGCTTTATCGACGGCATCAAGCTGTCGTACACGTTCCAGAAGAACACCTGGGGCACCTGCACAGGTACGCAAATACCGCTCATCGATCGTCTTCAGAGGATCTTCGTCTGACGTACGCGTGGCTCTCCCTGTGCACAGCTCTGGCGCCCAACTCGGAGTTGCCACTGTCCGTGCTCGCCCAATTGTACACTCTGTTCAGCGACAAGCGCACCACCCGCAACTTCTTCCTCAGCTCCATCATCCGACTCTTCGAAAAGTGTACATCGTCGGAGGAGGTGCGCAGCTCTTCTTCCTCCACCCCTTCTACTTCTTCTCTTTTTAAGGCTAACGTGCCCTCCAACCTCAACCTAGACGGACATCGCCTTCTTCCGTTATCTGGCCGAGCTCATCCTCAGTCTTCCCTACACCTATGCCGATGAGGTGTTGAGCATCATCTACTACATCAATCGCTCGGTATCGTTCGTGGGCGGCACCGCTCTGGTTGCGCTTGAGACGTTCTTCAAGAAGTCCAAGAGTAACGACAAGAATCCACCTGCGGTAGCGGAGGACAAGCTCAAGATCTCGTCCATGATCATGATTCTGCTGGTCCTCAAGCACACCCTCAAGCGAGCCTACAAGCTCACCGACAGGTACCGGCAACTCAAGCAAGTCTGATCGTTCCAATTGTGGGCAGATGAGATGGGTTGACTGACCTTCCTCTACTATTAAGTCGATGCAAGGCCTACTCCCCGACGGAGACGGTCAAGGCGCGGGAGGGCAAGATCACCGAGGCGCCGGTGATAGAATTCACCGCCGACAGCTCGCCCTTCGCGACCATCACCTGCGACTTCGACGTCGATGACATGCCGGCGCTCCGGACCCACTACAAGGAGGTTCGTGCCCCTACTGTGTGTCGTGTCGTTGTCGTGTTGCGTACATTCCAGTGTGTCATTTCGTACATTCCGTATAGTTCAAGCAGGTGATGCGGGAAGACGAGGGAGACTTTGACCTCAAGGAGAGCGCGGCCAAGAAGGGCGCAGCCTCCAAAGGCAGGCCGCGCGGACGTCCCAAGAAGTCCAAAGCGGCAGAGGAAGAGGCCGAGGCCGAGATGGAGGTGGAGGGCG
The DNA here is from genome assembly GCA_000826425.1 of Acanthamoeba lugdunensis. Taxonomy (NCBI): domain Eukaryota; phylum Discosea; order Longamoebia; family Acanthamoebidae; genus Acanthamoeba; species Acanthamoeba lugdunensis. Next base: position 367 of record CDFB01067384.1, on the reverse strand, counting down.
AGGGCGATAGCGAAGAGCGATCGCCCGTCGCCCAGCGCACGCGCCCGCCAGCAAGGAGGACGACGCGAGCCAAGGCCAAGCGGGAGGAGAGCGAAGAGAGCGAGGAGGGACAGTCGGAAGACGGCGGCGCGACCAAGAAGAGGAAACCGGCGGCGCGGAAGAAGAGAGCAGCGCCCGCACGCAAGGGTACCAAGCGAAGGCGCCTCAGCGGCGATGACGACGACTCGAACGACGGCGACTTCGTGGGCTGATGATGGTCATCGCATTCTTTGCTTTGTTTGATTTACAGCTTGACCTACAGCTTCATGTCTTCGCCTTTGATCCACCACAGCCCTGTGCATTCGGGAAGTGTTGCTTCCTCGGTATC
>CDFB01067366.1:3081-15520 GCA_000826425.1 Acanthamoeba lugdunensis | reverse complement strand
CGCGCTGCGTCGCGCCGAACTCGCCGGCCACGTCGACGATGATGAGCCACTTCCGGTAGAGGTGATCATCAGGGTGTCGACCAAGGGTAACTTCCAACTCGGGCAGCAGGCTATGGTGACGGCTCGCGTGGTGGGCCACCACCCGCGGTTGTTCGCTGCCCTCGCCTCCCTCGCAGCCAAGGCGCAACCACCGACTCCATCGCTGCCCCTGGGGCGCAGCAAAGACGGAGAAGACGAAGAAGACGAAGAAGAAGAAGAGGAAGAAGAGGAGGGGGTCATCGTGCTGAGGCTAAAGCGGGACCTCGATGACAGCAGAAAGCAGATCATGGCCACGGAGGCCATCGAGTTCGTCGGCCGCCTGCTTGGCCTCTCGCTCCGCGACCGGACTCCTCCAGCCACTCCTCCTGGCGACGCCGACGGTGGCCACCGCCAGGACTCGGCCAGGGAGCCGACCCCGTTCGCGCAGGCCGTGCTGTCGTTCCTGGATGAGGCGGCGCGGGTGGCGACGTGGGACGCCAAGGAGGGCGCCTTCCGTATCCCCTCGGTCATTCGCCAGGACTGGGACGACGATGACGAGGAGGACGCGGGAGCCGATGACAACACGAAGCCGGAGAAGCTGGAGGCGGCGCTGACCAGGGCGATAGAAGTTCTGTGCGATGGAACGTTCTTCTTCTGCCCCTGGTTCTTGCCTAATGCATTTGCCTGTGGGCTATGAGAAAAAGTCAACCTGCGGGGACAGTAGTCTATCAAACGGCGGCCGAGAAAGAGTATGGGTTGACTCGAGATGAACAATGGAGGTTGCCACACGCGCGGTGCTTCAACAGCCATAATCCACAGGGAGGCCTGCCAAGATGTAATCCACACGAGTTTGTCAAGAACGCTGCAGTGATCAAGTACGGCGGAAAGGCATGTGGTAGTTTGCTCCACATCACCGACCAGGATTGTACATCAAGGATGAAACAACAGAGAGGCGCCAGCTGAAGGACTCTTTGGGAATCACCTGTGGCGGAGCGTAGTGATTTGACGTGGGTGGAGTGCAACAGCAAACCAAGACTGCAGCACTTTGAAGACATCACCAAGCACTTCCCCACACGTTTTCTACCAGAGGCCAGAAAGATGACCTGTGGCCGCAATCAAATCCGAACATTGCTCTGGTCCACCATGGTGGGTGTTGAGATCAAACACTTCACTGTCCTTGTCTGACCTGTAATTAGGGTGAGTCACAGGGATTGTCACGTAGCCACAATAATGACCCATTGATGTGTGGTGCTTGATCAAGCACTTGTAGCCTCTCTGTTCATCAATGAACTGGCATCTGACGTTTGATTCAGTCATCTTCCCATGGAAGACTGCATCTCTGGTTGATGAGTATAATATTGTGTTAATCATTTGACTCCACTACTAAACAATCATGAATTCAGTTGGGGCAGAGGCTTGGTCAACGTGCCAATTACCAGATGCGCAATCGCAACCTCAGTGCACTGGGGAGGGGCGGGGAGGAGGGTGTCGAGAGTACCTGTCAGTGTCACCAAGATGCATCCCAGAAAAATCACCTTGGTCTGACGAACCCACCGCAAGCATGCACCCGAAGCCAGCAGGCTCTGGCTGCCGTGGTCAAGGAATGGTAACATACTTTCACCACATATCAAAATGCATACCCTATACATGGAACACTATACATGGTTATTAGTACAGAGCACCTGTGCGCGCAAGAGAACGGGGACTGTCTGCCAAATTCTGCTGAAGGGTGGGGGTCTGTCAGCTTGGTTGAGATCAGACTTGGTAAAGGACCGGCAACAACCAGCCAGTCTAATATGCTCCTGTCACCGACGGGCATAACACACATGGCGAGATGCCCCAGGCCCAGTGTATGGCATCCATGGAATGCATGCGCTGAAGATGCTCTTAAGTCTCTTTAGTCGCTCGCCAGCCAGAACGGGGCATCCATCCGCTCGTGCTCCTGATGCGCTTGCCCCCTCCCCCCGGGCAGTTGACTTGCCCCTCCTCCTCTCCCCCACCTCGCCAACCCTTTGAGCAGCGCGGCCACCAAGAGGGGAAAGGACGGGGAAATGGTTACCCTGTGTCTAAGCCTAGAATGCTCAAAGAGAAGTAGAGATCGCTACCATATCTCTATCACGGCCTCTTTTCTTGCCACCGCCATCACCGCCACCACCACACTTCCGTATTCTCGTCTGCCATTTCGCAAGGGGACCGGGGGTGGGTGCCGCTGTCAGAATAGGGCCCCTGTCGTGTATCGACTTTGTAGACATGGAGAATTTAATTCCGACGAGGCACTTGTAGCGGCAGCCTCGTACCGAGAAACCACGCAGCCATGGCGGTCATGTGTTGCAAGACCCACCCGCCCCATTGGGCACATGCTGGCAAAGGTTGTTGTGCTTTTTCACACCAATGCAGACCCCCACCAAAGGTGGCGCCAGCGGAGTGCAGGGGGAGGGCTGAGAGCGACAGACAGCCTTTGTCTCTTCAATTGCGGCCCAGTGGCTGTTCTGGTACTTGGCGGCTTGCTCAGAGGCAGAGCATGCCCCGAATACATGCCCTGACCACCGCCACAGGCCTCAAAGACACAACCGGCTGCAACAACGGCCAGTTGTGAACCAGCGCGTGGATGCCCTTCAGCAGGTCCTTGTTGTCCTCGTGCAGACGGCCTCCTGTGGTGCGCGCTTGTGGGTGCACCGGTGTGGCTCTTCTTGCAGTGCTTCGCCTTCCAGGTCGGGTCTCACCCTGGCCCGACCCTGCTGGTGACCCACCCAAGACCGACCTCCTCCTGGTGGCTTGGGGCGCCAAACACACACACACACCACACACACACACACACACACACACACAACACCACACACCACCTACCCTACCCTACTTTATACTTTGGGTCATTGATGTGTGTGTTGTGTGTGTGGTGTGTGTGGTGTGTGTGGGTATTAATGTTGCGAGGAAGATAATCAGGTCGACATGGGATTCAGGGTGGTGCAAGTCCCATCTCATGTCCACGTACCGTCTCCTGCCCCACACGTCCCTCCTTTCCCTCCTCCGCCATGTTCCAATCATACGGGGTGCCGTGATGCAAAGCCATCGGCTCTGATGTACTCAACAAAGGACAGGAGGTCATCCGTCAACCGCACGTTGTCAGCCCCAGACCTGGTTGGGAAGGTTGGTGCTCATGCTGTGCGCACTCCTCGGGCGCCACAGTCGTTCGTCGTGGGACGCCTCGTGCCAAAGGCGACAGACCGGCCTAGAGGCCAACTGTTGGTGGAGGTCGAGGGCATCTATGCATGTGCAGATATCAACAGAAGGATTTGTGAGGAGGGTCCCTTGGTTGTCCTTGCTTTTGTCAGACAGTGGCAACAGCAGCATCCGCACAGTCGAACCAAGGTACGGGATCTTCACAACCGACTGCGTGACCTCAAAGAGAGGAGGCCGTCCTGGCGCCACTCAGAGATGGAGAGTGGCAAAAAGGAAATTGAGGCCTACGCACATGGCGGCTTTCAACCAGATCTGGTTCATGGGGCGACGGGATTTCTGCTGGAACCTCCCAAAGAGTGGAAAGGACCAAAAGTCAGGTCGTACTGGGCAATCCAAAAGGCCACATGCGTCCTGGAGGAGAGTTTTGAGGAGAACGCAGGCTCGGGGGGTCAGGAACGAGAGCCTGGTGGCCAGGGCGAAGAATGCCAGATCGCCCTGCATCGTAGGGTGGAAGTTCACGTACAGTAGAGCGTCCAGATCTCGTGGAAGAACATGGCCACGCCCCAGCCCTCTTGCCCAATTTTCGCCAGCACCTCTTGGAAGGTGGCTCCCAGCACGATGTTCATGTGCAGGCGCAGTAGGTCGACCAATGGGAGCTTCTTGTCTTCGTAGTCGTGATGGACGAGTGGTGGCCAATGCAAGTCGCACCGTATTCGCGCAGAGCCTGGTGGCCGGGTGGAATCAGACGGACAACGACGATGACTGGCCAGCAGGCCACCGGCGCATCTCCAGTGCCGTGCAGTCGGGAGAGCGTCGCTACGCAAAGAAGGCCTATCTCCACCCGTCACCACACCAAAGAACCCAGCCTATCAATCGATCAATCAGGCAACACAGAGAGAGAGAGAAAGAGAGGGAGAGGGAGAGAGAGAGAAGAGAGAAGAGAGGCAGAGTAGCTGACCACCTGTCCGCGACGCACCGCGACTCGGCAATGCAACACCAGTCAGGAGAAAGGCGCCACGAAGCCCACAAGCCAAGCACGGTGAGCACGCCCGACGAGTTCGACTACCTTGGCAAGCGGTCGGGAGGTTGTGGAATGACGGCACCAGCAGCGTTGGCAACAGGTAACAGGTACGAAAGAACAGGAGGCGAAGCGCCCGTTGGATCCGATCAATCCTTTTTAATAAAGAATAAGAAGAAAAAAAACCATCCCTCTGCCCGTAGCGCCATCTTCCCAATGTCGGCCTGGAGTTCCGCCACATCCTCTTCGTCCCACACACGCCTGTCGCTTCCCTCGTTCGCTTCCAGCCACGTCGTCACGTGGGTAAAGCCCCAGGCGACCGCTGCATTGTACATCTTCGCGCACGTCCACGCGTCCATTGGGCAACTGTCTGGCCCACTGCAGAGCGGGGAGGTGTCCATATGTAGCAGCCATCACACAGGTGCGTTCGTCCCGTTGGCAGCCGTTAGCGTGCGTCCACTTGGAGGAGCGCGAGGTGGCCGCCCCGCGCTTCGGGCCAAACATGACCGCGAACCACCGCATGTTGGAAATAGTGTGTCCAACAGATACAGGACTGAGCGACCAATGAGACAGAATACTTTTGGCTGGTGCAGGCGAAGGGGGCAAAAGAATCTCATCTCGGGCCGCGGACCCTGATGGCGCCGAGGCAGCCACTATTGACATCGAGGTTCTAGGTGTGTAACAACGATCTGAGCCAGAGGTACGAAGGCCCCCGTTCGCGGAGCCAGTATTGGAGCCATGTTTTGATGCGGCTTGCATGGGAGGAGATGACAGACAGAGGTCATGTCGATCCTAGCCGCACGGAAGCAGGTGGGCCTTCGCATTCACTCGCCCCACTTGGCTGACCTGACCCTCCCACTTTCGACTGGGTGGGATTGGGTCATACTTGCGCCCGCGGACGGACAGGGAACAAAGTTGGACCACTTCTACTCGCCGTGTGCGCAGCCCGAAGCTGCGCATCCCATTCACAGAGTCAGGAAAGCCGGCGCATGAAGTGGTCCAGGAGCCCCCTGCACCAGCATCAACGGTGCTGCCTCGGGTGGTGACTCAAACGGTGTAGCAGGAGTCATCATGTGTGGAGTTTGCCTGACCAGATAAACTCCGACGTGTGGACAACTTACCGGACATGACGCCCACACCACCGTCGTCTGTCACGTTGGCGGTTGCCTCCCAATGTCATGCATCATGGCTGCTTGAGATGTGGAGGTGGCTGGCAGCGGACCATGGTCGACGCGTGCGATCGTCCCTGTGACCGAGAAGGTGCTGGCCGGACAAGGACGTATTCCTACTCGATGACATAACCATTTTCATTGCCATTGTATGGCTTGCTGCATTAATTGTGCCTTTGAGCGGACCGCTCGCCACTCGGCGCTGGCTTGGAGCCGCTGTGGCGAGGCTGCACGTGTTGGGTGCAGTCAGTGTGTCCACATGGTTGTCTTGTTTTTCCGCCATGCTGGCGCCTTCTTTGGTGAGGTATGCATTGGTGTGGGAGAGCGCAATCAACTACCGCTTGCATGTCCTTATCTGTCCTTATCTGAGGTGGGCCTCCAGCACATGAGCGCATGGCTGGCGTCCCTTTGCATGGCACTGCCAACCCCCCACGGAGGTGATTAATGTGGTGTGGTTGAGGGTAATGCTGTGCAATGGCCCCTGGCTTCTCGGCCAGCCGGCAGGCCACAGACTCTGGGCCTGCGGACGACTACTGTCAGAATGCCGAGCGCGTAGGTACCGCTTCTAAATCGTGGACGAGTGATATGTTCGCAAAATGTCACAGCGAACCCGAACGCGAATCCCAGTGCGACCTCCGAATTGAACAAATGTAGCAGGATTTCCGCACTATTCTTAGGCAATCAGCATGGGTTCGAATCCCGCGCAGACAACCCACTCGGCCAGAGCCCCTCTCGATAATTGGCAGGCCAAGTAGCGGTTAGCCATTTACCGGTAATTGGTTGTGGGACTTCCATGGCTCACCTGTCACTAATCCCACAAGCAGTACACTGCAATGCCGCTGGGCTGTGGCGGAGGTGTAGGTGGCACCAGCGGGCAGGCTGCCTCTGAGTGCATTCACTAGACGATGACCAGACACCCATGCTCCCAATCAGGGTCTCTGATTGGGAGCATGGGTGAGAGAGACAGAGTGAGAGAGGGGTATTACAGAGCATCGACAAAGTGTGTTCTTGGATAAGCGAAGTACAGGAGGAGGGAGGGGGGGGGGCGGAGTGAGAAGGGGCAGGGCCAATGGGGGCAACTCCGGTGAAGAATAAAGGCTGGGCAGAATTGCAGAGGAAGTATCCTCCTTCCTGCCTTTCGACACCCCGACACGACAACCACCACCGTCACACACCCAGAGAATCCAGACATACGATGCCGCGCACTTTCATTCTGCTCGCCTGCGTCCTTGCCCTCGTCATACTCTGTCTCCACGGCGGGTACTCGGCCGAGGCGTACACGGTCTGCTGGACCAACCAGCAACTGTACATGAACGACCAGGACATCATCACCTACTTCCCCCCGAATCTGCCCTGTTCGACGGGCGTCTACAGCGGCAACTACTCGGTTCAGGCTTTCAAGGGCAATTTCGACGTCCAGTATGGCGACCAATTGTGCAACACCGATTGGAAAAACGACCGCTACTTTGAGAGCACTGACCAGCACTACGACTCGGGCTTCCCCTACCAGAACCAGTGGACCTCGAAGAGCAACTACGCGTCGTTCTTCCCCAAGGTCAACGTCTGGTGCCGGTGGATCTTTGGCTGCGAGATCCAAGTAACCATCTGCCTGACGTCCAATGGACTGGGGTCCAGCTCCCAGGCACAGGAAGCCAAGCCTGTCCTTGCCCACGGCCCCGTGGTGCGCCAAGAGGACTAAGTTGCGTCGCAACTTCTGAAGAATCCATTTATTGTACTCTTGCAAGGCCCTTTGCTTTTAATAAGAGGAGGCCCCAAACTGCTTCCCATTTTCTCAATAGGTACTGTACTGCTCTATCGAGTTCATTTGGGTTGGGGGGGGGGAAGAAAAGGGATGACCTGCAGAAACCGGTTCGTGGTCGTCACCAAGGACAGGCACCATCCACCGGTGGGAAGGGAGGGATGACGTGCAGATACCTGGTTCTTGGTCGTCAACCACGGCATCAGGACTGTTCCCACTCTGGAGCTTCGGATGCTGCTTCCTGACCCACTCCGCGGGTGAGCCCCTAACCCTCCAATTTCTCTGGTATGTTCTTGGCAATTAATATCCCTTCTAATTAGAAGAGAGAAGGCCTGCTTACTTGGTTACAGCGACCTGTGCACACATACACACGGAGGAACCACAGCGAAGGCGCCACCAACGAGAATTTTTTGTTGGGCAGCAATGGGATGGGCCACAACTCAGTGCCGTAAGGCCCCTTACCGCAACGTCGTTGTGGGTCCGGAAACCGGTCGAAGCGTCGGATCCGAGGGTTGGCTTAAGCATCAAGGAGCACCACCTCAACCAGGCGGCCTGAACCAGGCCGGCTCGGCGGTGCTGAGCCTGGTCTGGTCGCCGTAAAGCCTCCCCATGGGGATCGGCAATACGCACCACCACCAGGTATCCGCTTCGTCCTGGAAGTTCGTCTCGGCGGTGTGTTGCACCGGAGGAGGACTTTTTTGCGCCGAGGCAGAGGCTGTGCTGGTGGGTCGTCGTGTGTGCGAGGCCGAATGCGAGTGCGCGTGAGACCTAAGAACCCGACCCTCTCCAAGTTGAAAACTCTCCGAGGCTGGCACCGGCCACACGGCGGGCGAGAGAGCGCTTGATACCCCCGACAACCTCCAGCGGCCATGCCTAGCGATCCCGGCGGCTGCTGCTTCCTCAACCGGTCGTTCTCCTACAAGTCGCGCTCTACCGCCTCTAGCGCGTCCGAGCAGCAGGTCCTGCTGAATTCCATGTGGTTCTTAATCGCTGGATCCATTTCTGACACGTCGGAGTTTGTCTGCTCATATAAACTCCGCATCGGCCAGACTCCGTATTCTGTCCCTCCACGCGACACTCTACGCGCTCATGGTCCACGTCAACTACGACAGCCACGCTCCCCTCGATGGGCTGCTGGCACAGTGCTCGAACTGCGCGGCTTCGCCACAGCAGGGACTGTCTTTCCGGCCGTGATGGCGGCAGCAGCGTCATCAACCACAGGGAGAACATTATTGATGTGCCACAGGAGCGGCTGGTGCCCCTCATGGATGCCATCTGCGCAGCAGAGGAGCAGGCGTTGGAAATCCGCTTCTTTGGGGGGGGAGCTCAATAGAAAGCGATCGTGTCCGAGTTGAAGCCGCAGGTGCCAGAGGATGACAGAGTTCTCAGCATGGGGTCTGTCCGGTTCACCTGGATGCAGAACCCAATAACCACCCGGGGCCTGCCTTGAGCACGTCGCCCTTGTGTATTTGTTATTTTTGTTATTTTTGTTTTTTCTTATTCTTTTTCTGTTGGTTGTTTTCTCTTTCTCCACATCCAGTAGGGTCAGGGTAGATCATCTTCATCCTCTCCCTCACACCCGACCGAAAAAAGGTTAGTGTACTCACTTATTCCCGACGACCCTCTGCTCATTACGCTGGTGCGCAGCCCAGTCATCGAGCTCCCTACGCTGAAAAGTGGCTACCGCATCGACAACGTCAGGTTGGTTGGGGCGTGACAACGAAGGGAATGCAGGTGGGTGGCTATCAGGCAGAGGCGAGTGACGCGATCGCCGCTGGATTCATGTCCACATGTTTTTTTTTCACAATTTTTCTGGCATTAATACCTGCGTGTGCTCACTCTTGCTCGCAATGTTGCGGCCTTGGCGCCATCTTTGGAGGGTGTAAGGCACTGATGGCGCGTGTAAAAAGCAACAGCCTAGTAGAGAGGTCAAGATTCATGTGGGCTGTGCACCCATGCACGGCATTCTACAAGGGATAAGGGGAGCACGACGGGAGGTGATGTGGTGCTTGTGGGGTCGGCGAAAAAGCGCGACCAATGGGTGCGAGGCTGCACAAAGCAAGGGGTGGGGGGGGCCTTGCTCACCGCTTGCTTGCTCAACCCCTTGCTCTTCTTGTGTTCCAACTCGCTTGTTGTTGGGTGGGCCGTGGTGGTTGGTGTGCTCGGTGCGAAGGTTTGTTGGCACATATGGGCCTGTGGCGCAAAGCCGACCGACACTTTACTGTCGGCAATAAAGAGCGCGCCCAATAGGGCGCAAGGGTGAAAAGCAACGCGAACGGCCCCAAGGCCAACCCCTTCCCCTTGCTTTGCTCACCGCTTAGTCACCGCCAACCCCTTGCTCGACTCCTTGCTGCGGGCATGACTAAAGGTCTGGTTGGCGAGTGGTGAGGTATTTTAAGCAAATGGTGCTGGGCTGTTGCAGTAAAAGACGCGTTTCAATAGGTGAGGACAATGCCAACCCAAAGTTGGATCCTTGCCTTGAAGGCAGCATGGGCGTGTGTCTCGCTTGGCAACTGGAGTGGGAGGAGGAGAGAGTTCGGGGCAGGTTGGCCTTCCACGTCCCTATCCGATATGGCTCAAACCCAGTAGATCGCCCTCTCCGTGGGCTCCCTGTCGCTGTGACCGGGAACTCCGCCATCGTCACCAAGGCCGCCGCCGTTGGGATCGCCAGCCCCATATCACTGCCTTGTTGAACCTGGTGCTGATGCCTGAGGCCTGGGCAGGGCTGCTGTTCCTTGTGGTCCCCAATGCAACCATGAAGTTGGCAATTACACGCACGGTAACGGTTAGGGACCAGTGTGGCGTCCACAAGCACCAAGTAGATTGGCACGACACTGGGGAGATCGAATCAGCGGACTGTGTGGACACCCTACCACGCTCAACAAAGGTGTGTACCCGCACTGCACCCTGGGGCCATCCCCTGCTGTCCCTGAGCTCAGGGTTTCCATAGGTATTGCGTAGGCCAGGAAGCAAGGCTGCGGCCTTTCCCCGGCTGGGACATGAAGGCGATGGGCATCCGTGCAGCACTCCAGGTGACCAGCACAACCCCGCCTCCTCCTCTCGTGGTCGGTCGCAGATGTAGCTGATGCACCACCGCCATCAAAATTCATGCTTAAAAATGGGGCAGAGGGCCAGGGTGATGGTGGGGGACAAGCCCGACATCTTGCCTCCAGACTCAGGGAGGCCCGGCTCTCTAAGGCTGGGGAGGAAGGAACAGTGCTTGTGGGCCTTAACTGGTCACACTTATATTCGTTATCGACGAATAGTAGTAGTTGTTGGTGCTGGTCTCAATTCCTATGTGAGGTTGGCGAGTAATGGGCAATCGGGTCCTCTCTTGAATGGTGGTCGGGGCGGGCAAGGCTCGTCTCTCGTGCGTGCCTATGCACTGTCTCCCAGCGCAGTCCACTGGCGGTCGATTTGCTCATAACAGTGAAGAATGGCAAACTCGTGCGTGGGTGGCTTCGGAGTTATCGTTGCGGTACTAACGTGCTGATAGGTCGGCCCGCTACACGCTCTTGTCTTTCTTGCTAACACGACTTCTTCGTGTGTGCTGGCTACAATTTATCACCTTTCGCCCACAACCAGCCCGGCAGTGTGTTTTGAAGCAATCAGCAATGCCTCTCTGTTGCCGACCGACGTCCATTAAGGGCGCCCGCTTGTCAGCTGTGAGTGCCTTGGTGGCATTGGTGGTGTGCGTTGTGTTCATGCCCACCCTGAGCGCCGGCTCCACAGGTATTCCGACCAAATGGGCTGGGTCTTCTTTTTTATCTTATGTTTCTTCATTGGGGTTGTTCACTGTTTGATGTTCTGTGTTTTACCCGTTTTGCGGTCATCAATTAATCAATCCTGGGAATGACCTGTTGACCCTCCTCCTCCTCCTCCTCCTCCCTCCTCCTCAGTGACGGTGTGCCCCGTCGGCTGCACCTACGCTGAACCAGCCACGAGCACGAGCATCCCGCTCACCATCAAGTACCAATTTGCTCCTCCCCCTCCCTCCTCTGCCTCTCATTAACCTGCCTGGCCATCCCTCTGCACTTTGTTTTCTTCCTTACTTCTTATTTATTATCCATCCTTGCAGGACAACTGGCGGCGATGTCCACGTGAATGGCCCGGCTCCCGCTCAAGCAGGGTTGAGCGTAAGTTCCAATCAATGGGCGATGAACGGTTCCTTCGTGCTGAATGCAGCACGTATTGTTCGCCCCTCTTGCCTGCAATTTCCGTCCATCAATCCACCTCTGGCTTCGCCGTCGCACGCAACCGGGCCATCTCGGCTGGCGACGGCACCAGCAGCCTGATCTCTTCGACCCAATCCACACCGGCTGATTGAGCAGCCTCCAAGACGCGCACTGCGGCACCGTGCTTCTCAAACACCGCGCACACCGACTCCCACGACCCACTGCACAACCGATCCGCCGACACCACCACCACACTCTTGACATCGCCCCGAAGCACACGCTCCAGAAGGACCAGTATGCCCGGCCGATCCAACGCCAACGCCGAACCCACGTCCGTGATCACGTCCACCTCGCCCGCCGCACGCAGCCGCCTCAACTGCCCCGCCAGCGCCCCGTCGAACCGCGCCTCCTCCGTCGGCACCAGCACGTAGCCAACCTCCATCTTCTTACAACAACAACAACAACAACAACAACTAAGAGGCCGGGGACACAGCAGACCAGGTAGGTTGGGAAAGAAGCTTTGTGGAGGGTACGAAAAACTAGTGCGTCATTCTCTTCACGATGAAGTTACCCAAGTAAAGAAAACAACCACAGATGACCACAACCGGGACCGCAGCTAAGAACACGGTGGCCGTGGAGAGGCCGCTTCCTGGCGAGAACGCAGGACCGATCCTGGCCTGGACGATGAGCACCGTCGAAGCCAGGAGCCAAACCAGACCCAGGCCTGTCAAGAGCGCAGCAAGAACGGCCGTCGAGTGTGCTTTCTTGCCCACATCACCGTGTTTCAGTAGTCCGACCACGAGAGATGTCAACGCGAGGATGGTAGAGACGAGAAAGCAAATGAAGGCAACGACCCCGCAGAACAAGGCCCAGTTCGTCAGCAACCGGTCAGTGCTCTCTCCTGGTCCTAGGCCGATGGCCACGAAGGTCGTGCCGAGAAACACACCATTCGTTCCGGCCAGGGTAGTGAGGGTATGCTTACGAAAGCGGTACCAGTCAAGTGGAGGCACCGCAGCAGCACGAGCTGCAGTAGTTGTGTTCATAGCGGAGGCCTTTTCACGTGGAAGGTTTGTGGAGGGAAGGGAAGCGGACTGACTGAGTCAGGTCTGTGGTGACAGGT
>CDFB01067349.1:0-10987 GCA_000826425.1 Acanthamoeba lugdunensis | reverse complement strand
GTGTCGTACCCTGCTGGTGCGGGTTCTCGCCGTATCGAAGAGTCTCGACCTTCTCCGCCGTGAGCGCGATCTGTCCGGGCAGTGACTATCGCACGACACGACACGCACACGACACACGCTTAGTTCTCTGTGTGCGGCGCGGTGTGTGCGGTGTGTGCGGTGCGTACGTCGCTCTTGCCCTCCTCGAGCGAGCCCGAGAGCCACTGGGAGATGGCGCTGTCGTAGGTGGCGGTGTGGCGGAAGGCCTTGAGCGCGAACCGCTTGCGGTCGGCCGTCGGCACGGCGCCCGCGTCGGCGCCGCTGCCGCCGGCCTGGAGCTTGGCCAGCACGCCTGCGTAGTCGGCCGGGTCGCACACGACCAGCACCGACTCAAAGTTCTTCGCCGCCGCGCGCAGCAGCGTCACGCCGCCGATGTCGATCTGCTCCACGATCTCGCCCTCCGTCACCCCCTCCTTACGCACCGTCTGCGCGTGTCGTGTCGCGTGTGCGGTGTGTGCGGTGTGTGCGGTGGTGTGTGCGTGTCGTGTGCGTGTCGCGTGTGCGGTGAGTTGCGTGTGACTCGAGGCTCCGAGAGCGGGGCAGGGGTACCTCCTGGAAGGGGTAGAGGTTGCAGACGACGACGTCGATGGTGGCGAGGTTGTGCTTCTTGAGCTCCTCCAGGTGCTCCGGCGTGCGCTTGGCCAAAATGCCTCCATGAATCTATTTTGTTAAATTAATAAAATCAATAAGATTAGTATTATTCAAAATAAATAATAATAAATTTGATTGAAATAGAAAACAAAATAAAAGAAATAAATGATATAAAAAAAGAAAGGGGCGTACGGCGGGGTGGAGGGTCTTGACGCGGCCGCCGAGGATCTCGGGGAAGGAGGTGAGCTGGGCCACCTGGACCACGGGCACGCCGGCCTTCTCGAGGGTGGCGTGGGTGCCGCCGGTGCTCACGATCTCGAAGCCGAGCCCGGCCAGGCCCTGACAGAACTCGACCAGACCCTCCTTGTTGTGCACTGAGACCAACGCGCGCTTCGCCATCTCTTTTCTTCAAACGTTCAGTGGATGAGATCTGCGGAGATCGAGTGTGAGCTGAAGCCATTTCATCCATGAACCAGTGCAAAATCGCATCTAAAAGGAGTTTAGGCAAAATCCTCAAGATGGCTCGAGATTTTGGGATTAGAGAGTGATTTGGAGAAGAATCTCAAAGCTGAGCTTGCGAGATGATGGAGTCGCGTGCGTGTGTACACTGGGATCGGACGTACCTGCAAACGAGTTCGGTGTGCACACAAGAAGGAAAGATGGAATGAGTGTGTGCGGTGTGTGCGGAGATGATGCGGACAATACAGAGCTTGCGCGCGAGTATGACGTGTTGGCCAAGAAGTTCGTCAGAGTTGGGGCGGGGTGCACGCGTACCGCGGACGATGGCACTGCGCGTGTTGCGTGTGTGTGTGCTGCGAACAAACGGAGAAGTCGTGGCGGGCGGAAGACTTGGTTTCCCCGCAGAACCTCGGGAGAGAACTGGACGAACTGGAAGCCAAGCCAAACGTCCCTGGGACGATTCGCTGTTCTTCGTAGGGACGTGCCGCCAAAAATTAGGTAATTATTATGTGAATTTGTTAATTTAATTTGTTAATTATGATTTTACATTTTTCAAATTAATATATTTGCATTTTTTCGAAATAAGACAAATAAATAGGGGACTCCAGCCGCGGCTGGAGTGGGGTCAGCAGACGATGGTCGTTATCTGTTCTGGTGGCGGACGAACTTGATGGTCAAAATCACGCCGACGACGAAGGCCAGGTAGAAGCCGATGAACACCAGACCATCGCGCAGCATGTTGTCCTTGTCAAAGTCAACCTGCAGTGTGTGGTGCGTCGGTTAGCCATCGTTCGTGTGTCGTGTGTCGTGAGGGGAGTGGAGTGGTACCGAGTCCAAGAAGTCGGAGCCCTGGGTCATGGGGCAGTAGGGCAGGGTGTTGTCGGTTCCGCTGATGGGGACCTGCAGGTACTGGCTGCCCGAGCAGTGCAGACTGAGCCCGTCCATCTCGTTCGCCACCAGCAACTCCAGCGGGTACATGTTGATATCTGCAATGGCACACAACTCTCGCGTCAGTTTGGCACGACACACGACACACACGACACACACGACACACACGACACACACGACACACACGACACACACGACACACACGACACACACGACACACACGACACACGACACGGCACACGCGGTACGAACCGAGGTAGTGCATCCAGATCCACCAGTCGGGAATGTTGTCGCGGGAGATGAGGAAGCCGGAGAAGAGGGCAAAGACGGTGAAGGCGATGGCGCAGAACGAGTTGGCCAGGATCATGTTGGGCGCGAGGAGGGCCAGGAGCTGGACCAGCGCAACGGAGATCAGGAAGTTGAGGAGCATCACGGCGAAGAAGATCCAGAACTTGCCCGCGTCATACTGGAAGCCCACAATGAAGTAGACCGGAACACTGTGTGCGTGCGGGGTGTGTGTGTGGGGTGTTGGTGAGCAAGAGCGTGGGGGTGGTGGGGTGGTGGAGGGAGTCGAGGGACTTACACATAGAGGATCGCGGCGATCAGACAGAAGGGATACTCGACGGCGATCATGGTGATGGCGTAGGCCATGCTGTTGTAGGTTCGTGACGCGTTTTCGCGGTAGAACACCGCCCGGTCGACTACCACGCGAGCAAGGAGCTCTGCATCGACCGACCGCGCAAGGTTAGTGTGCGTCGTGTGTGTGTGTGTGTGTGTGTGGTCGATCAACCGAAGCTGGAGGGGCACTTACGCATGGACGTCAGGTTGCAAATGATCAGAGAGAAGTAGATAACGGCAGCGCGCTCCGTGGCGCCCACCTGGTCATCGTCCAGCTGCAAAAACAGGGTTCCCTGTTGTCCCACACACACATGTAAGAACGCCACCCACTGCACACGAGCAAGCGACACGACACGACACACGACACGCGGCATGTCAGACGTACCATGATGAGGCCCATGATGAGCGGTGAGGCGATCTTGGCCATGAAATCGGGCGGCGTTCGCCAGTACTGGAGGAAGGAGCGCTTGATGAGCTCCCACAGCTGCACGTAGAACGGCGTGGCGTAGCGGCCCTGCATCTTGGCCTTCATCTGCTTCCACTTCCGGCGCATCTTGCCCGAGTGCTCGTTCGTCTCCTCGTTCATCGGGTAGATACCCTTCTCCAGAGCTAAGAATGCAAGGAATGAGTGTGTGTGTGTGTGTGTGTGTCGTGTCGTGTTGTCGTGTGTGTACCTTCTTGAGTCTCCTTGTTGAAGCTGGAGTCCCTGAAGGCCGCCACGGCCACATCGTCTTCGCCGGTCTTGGGCGCGATGTCCTCGCCGTTCTCGTCCTTCTTCTTCTGCGCGCCCGAGATACCTGACGTCGCGCAGTGGCCAATCACGCGTGGTCGCTGACGTCAGCAACGGGCTCCCGCTGAGTCTCAACTCAAGAAAGGCGGTGGGTGGTTGGGTACCAGCGCCGGTGACTTCGAGGATGAACTCGGCCGGGTTCTGGAAGGGCTTGAGCTGGCGACCGAGCGCGCTCGAGAAGTAGTCGAGCATGATCGAGCAGTCGCCCGGTCGCTCGCCGATCGGGCCAAAGTAGGTCGTGTACCCTCCTGCAATGGAAAAAAGTGTGAGGAATGTTGGAGTGTGTCGTGTCGTGTGTCGTGCGATGTGTTCGTACCCTTCTTGAGGAGTAGGAGGTGGGTGAACAGACCGAAGATGGTGGCCGAGGGCTGATGGATGGTGCACACCACGGGCGTGCCGCGGGATGAGATGTTCTGCACGGCCTTCATCACGCGCTCGGCGCCAAACGAGTCCAGACCCGACGTCGGCTGCGCAATTCGAGGAATGTTGAGTGAGGAATGTTGCTGGCTGGGATGAGGAATGCAACATATGCAACGCAGAGGCTGCCAACATACCTCGTCCAGGAAGAGGATGGCGGGGTCGGCGGCCATCTCGACGCCCATGGTGACGCGCTTGCGCTGATCGGCGGAGATGCCGTCCTGCATGTTGTTGCCGATCACCATGTCGGCCTGCCTCTCGAGGCCCAGGATCGACAGCAGGCTGCGCGCGTACTGCTTCTTCTGCTCCACCGGAATCGTGTGCGGCAAACGGCACTACATTCCAATATAAAGAGAAAAGTATTAAGCTTCAATGTGCATCATAAGGTGCTAAAAAATGGAGGAGCGTACGATGGCACTGAACTCGAGCGCTTCGAGGACAGTCTGGGAGGGGTTGTGGATGTCCTGCTGTTCGACGTAGCCGATGATGCGGTTGAGGCTGCTGTCGGCCTTGCGGCCGTTGATCAAAATGTCGCCCGTGGTCTTGCCGCCGGTCTTGCGGCGTGCCAGCACGTCCATCAGCGTCGACTTACCGGCGCCCGACGAGCCCATGAGCGCCAGCATCATGCCCGGCTTGACGTAGCCCGACACGTCGTGAAGCAGCTGCAGCTCGTTCTTCTTGATGCCCTTGCGCACAAAGACCGAGTAGTTGAGGTTGCTCCACGACAGGTAGGCCCCCTTGTCCACCGGCGGGTTGCGCTTGCTCTTGTGCCCTGATATCATTAAAACAGAAAGTATTAGTTTTGTGTTGTTGATGATGCTGTTGTTGTTGGGCGTTACCCTTCTTGCTCATGCGCTTCTGGGCGGCCTCTTTCTTGACCTCTTGGATGTCGAAGTCGGCGAGCTCGGCGTCGTCGGACTCCTTCTTCTCTTGCATGCGCGGCGGCGGAGGCGGCGTGTGCCTGACGAAGCGGAGGGCCAGGAAGGCGAGCACGGTCCAGATGAGCCAGTAGCAGCAGACCACGGCCAGGAAGACCCACTTGATCCACGAATAGTTCCACACGTCGAACTCATTGACGGCGTAGTCAGTGCCGCTCGTGATGCCGCACATCTGATTACCTGTTTGGTGTGTTTTTTTTTTTTGTTAGTTGATCGTTATCAGTACTGGGCGTTTGTGTGTGTGTGTGTGTCTTTACCGGCATAGCCCTGGGGATAGGGGAGGTTGAAGTTGGGGGTCCTGTCGGAAGGCGGGCTGAGCTCGTCGGGAGAGCACCAGTAGGTGCTGCCCCAGAATTCGTTGGAGACCAGGCCCTGGAAGCCGTAGATCTGTCGGTTTTTTTTTGTTGGAAGAAATTGTTTGGTGAGAAATGATGTTGAGACACTGGATGAGGAAGGAGACATACTGCTGGATTCATCCAGTAAGCCCAGATCCACCAGCCAGGTACTTGAGTCTGTTGATTGCATACACGATTGTTAGTTGCACATAACTTCGCACAGTGTGATTGGTGGATTTGGATTTGAGTCCGTACCCTGGTGATCATGTAGCCGCCAAAGAGGACCGAGAGTGCAGTGAAGACCGGAGAGATGCCCTGGGCCGCATTCAAGTCGGGCGCAATGCAAGCAATGAACCGGTTGAAAGCGCGGGTCATCTGCAACATTGGGGGGAAAACGAACGCGTGATGGGCAGTCAGTTGGGTGCATGAAGAATCAAAGTGAGGGAAAGCAAAGCGTACGAAGTAGTAGGCGCCGCAGATGAGCAGGAAGTAGATGAATCGATCACCGCCCGAGTTCAAACCGGTCATCCAATAAGTTATGCTGCAAAACAGCAGCGTTTCTATCACAGTCATGGGAATCTGCGTGGAGTTGAGTGAAGTGAATAAGTTTAAGAACGGACAGCAACAAAACGAACGAACAAACAAAAGAGCTCAAGTACCTCAGCGAGAATGTTGGACAGGAGGTAGGGAAGCGGTTTGTAGTATTTGCCGTCGCGCTGGTAGTAGTAGACCGCCCGATCGGCGATGATGCCGGGAAGCGCGTTGAGCGCAGAGAAGGAGAAGTAGGCCATGATCGTGAAAACCAAGCCCAGCTTGGTGCGAGCGTCATCCTGCAGTCATCGAGCCACGCGTTAGCATCCACCATCGCCGCAACACGTCAAGCAACACGCATGCCACGAGACAACACGACACGCACCTGGTGATTGCCGAGACGAAGGAAGAGGGTGCCGGAGATGAGGGAGATAAGGATGGCGCTAAATACGCGCGATCGGTTGGTGGTCATGTCGCGCCACTCCTTGGTGAAGGCCCGTTTGGACAGGAGGAGGAACTGCTTGGCCGACGACCGCGCGTACTGCTTCTCGTTGTGCTCCGCCGCATCGCTGTCCGAGAGGCGCGAGGAGGCCTGCGACGATGACGACGACGACGAACCGCCGGTCATCTTCTCGAGCTCGCTAATGGTGCGCGCGTAGTACTTGGACTGCTTGTAGGCGTCGATGAACTCTGCGGGCGTGAGCCAGTGGAAGTCGTCGTTCTCCGCGCCCTTCTCCTCGTCGTATTCGGCGTCAGCGCGGTACTTGAGTGGGTTGGCCACAATACCCGCCCCACTCTCCGACACCTCCTCTGCATTCCACGCATAAGTGAGTTGTTGTTGTTGTTGTGTGTGTGTTGTGTGTGTGTGTGTGTGTGTGTTGCACGCACGTAGGAATTCGGCGGGGTTGGTGTTCTGCGAGCAGCTGTAGCCGAGGGAGTTGAAGTGCTCCATCGCCTCCTGGCGCGCGCCGAAGAAGGCCACCTCGCCGTGCGACAGAATGAGCACGTTGTCGAACAGGCTGAACACCTCGTAGCTGGGCTGGAGCAGCGATGCCAGCACCGTGGCCTCCATGTCAGCCAGCAGGCGCATGGCGCGCAGAACGTCGTACGAAGCCGAGGAGTCGAGGCCGGTCGTGGGCTCGTCGAGCAGGAAGATGGAGGCGTCCTTGACGGCCTCGACGCCGATCGTGACGCGCTTCTTTTCGCCGCCGGACACGCCGCGCAGGAGCGCGTCACCGACCACGGTGTTAGCCCGGTGCGAGAGGCCCAGCACCTGCAGGATGGAGTCGACGCGCATCTGCTTCTCCTTGCTCGGAAGCCAATCGCCCATCTGACAATCGGCACTGAACCGAAGCGTCTCCTTGACCGTCAACTGAGCTGCATTGCGTGTGGGTGCGCGGCGTGCTTGTGTTAAGCAGGCACACGTCATAAAGCAGTTTGCTTTCAAAGTACCAACGTGGGTGTCCTGCTGGGGCACGAAGTTGACCGAGCGGTGGTAGTTGCCATCCTGCGGGTCCTTGCCGTTGAACAGAATCGTGCCGCTCCTCTTGCCCGCCTTCTGGTTGCCGTAGAGCAGCTTCAGCAGCGTGCTCTTGCCGCACCCTGTCCGGATGGTTGCAAAAAACAAATGTTTAGGAAACCACGATTTTCTTTCTTTCCCGTCGCCAATCAAATCAAAAAATAAAGAGCGAGCAAGCATACGAAAATAGCGAGGAGATTAAAAATGCAAATAAAAGAAGAAAACACCAAAAAGGGTACCGGGAGCTCCGAGCAAGAGGGTCATCTGGCCGGGCCGGAGGAAGAAGTTCACGTCGTGGAGGAGGTCGATGGGCTCCTTCTTGGCCTTGGCCTGGGCCAGGCAGTTGAGCTGGGTGGCGACCGTGGTCTGGGTCTTCTGCGGAGGCGCCGCCTTGACCGTGCAGGTCAGGTGCGACACCGCCACCTCGATCGGGTGGTAGTTGGGCGAGGTCACCTTCTTCTGCTTGGCGATGTGGTCGCGCAGCAGCACCGTCTGGTCGTTCACTTGAATTCGCAGCTCCGAGTCCTCTTCGTCCTACACATTTGAGGTGTGAGTGCAGGAACGACACAGACGTATATCATGGCGTGTGCGTACGCTGGAGTCGTTGCCGGCTATGTGGGCGGCCGAGTGCACTGAGGTGCTGCTCGAGTTGTCGCTCAGGTCGTCACTAGAGGAGTCCTCATCGTCCAGGCGCTTCTGTGCGGCCTTGCCGTTTTCCATGGTGAGAGACGAGGCCAAGGGGTTGGTGGTTGGCAGCTGTGTGTGCAAGATAGATAGATAGGTGGAGTGGTGTGCCGACGGGTTGGGGTTTTGTTCTGGGTTTCGTGCCTTTTGAAGTACCCCACCACTCGCGCAATTCGAGGGTGATCAAAAGGACGCGGCCAACCAGAAATCAGAGCCAAAAAATGCGAGAGGGCGACGGCCAATGGAAAATCGCGCTAGCCTCTTTGCGTATCTGGCCACCGCGATCCGACAAGCTTGCCACCCGCGCCAGTAGGGTGAAGTCGTTCTTTAGGCACTTTTCGTACTATTCTTGAGTCAACTCCTCGCGTTATTTGCTGACTGCTTGACCTTGGGCCTTCATGGTGTGCCACTCCGGGAGGAAGTACAGCAGGTCGATCTGGGGCCACTCTGCGTTGTTTTGAGTTGGTTGGCCGGTGGACAAGAAGGTGAGCTCGCCACCAGAACCCAGGGGAAAAGAAAGAGAGCGTAGTCTGTCAACCATAGCCCAGCGGGGTCATCGCGGCGCTGAGCTGGCCTCGGTGGTGCGTGCCGCTGTATGGGCGGTGCACAACATTGAGAGTAAGTACGCCACCAACTATATTGCCGGCAATGTGTTGTTGGGCGGGAGGTACTGATTGAAGACGTGGTCAAGGACTTCGCCCCGGAGCCGGGTGAGTTCGTGGCCTTTGGTGTCGCGGTAGGTGAACTCGCCCTGTGGCCACAACTTCAGTCTTCAATGGATGGCCAGACCCTAGTCCCACTCCCACAAACGTACTTGAAGCTCCTGATCTGTCAGGGCAGACACCAGCTCAACCCAGGCAGTCGCCTGTGATCACACCAACCAGCGATGGGGCAACTAGGTCAACCACCAACCAGACAAAGGAGCGAGAGGGAGGGTCTCTCTACCTGCTGCAAAAGCGCGTCGCTGAGCTGGTGTCGATCGGCCACCAGTTGCTGGTCCAGGCCCGTGATGCTGATCTGCTGCCCAACGAAGCGGCCGTACCACAGCCGGTCGGCAAGCAGGATGTCTGCAAAGAAAGAAAAGAAAAGAATTCCAATCAAATAACAGCAGTGTGCAGTACAAGAAGGGGGCAGCACGGACGGTTGAGGGTGGCATGGAGGGAATGGAAGAAGAGACCCATGTCCTTGTGGTAGGCCTCATCTGGGATGTCCTTCACCACTGCCAGGACCTTGCTCATTGCTGCACGTTTTCGTCATATATATATAATTTGAATTATTAATGCAAGGAGATTTAGCCACAAGCAAGGCATACCCCAGTGGTGGTAGGCAGCCATTTGCACAAAGTGGCCATGGTAGGGGCGCACAAGAGTTGCCAGGGTGTGCTGCTCCATCTTGTGCCCTTTTGGCAGTGAAAAAAGAAAACAATGAAACAAAATAAAATTGTCTGCACAGCTCGAGCGTAGCTGCGTACACGTGATTTCCTTGGTAGCTCGGTTTCGATGACCTTTTCGATCGAAGATGAATTGCGCGCAGGCTCAGAGGGCGAGACAGCCGCTCGCCAGAAGCTCGCCGCTGCCGCAGTCGCAGTAGAAGCGGGCCTCCTGGGGACACCGCTGCACATCGTGTCCCTCGTGGCACTTGACCGCACACGCGCGACAGCACACGCGCTCGCGCTCGGGGTCGCACGTGAGGCAGAAGTGCGGCGTGCCCTTGACGAACTCCTTGGGTCCGGCGGCGTGGCGCGCCGTGCACGAGGTGAAGCGCAACGCGGCCGACTCGATGAGTGCGGCGTGTGCGGGCGAGTGCGCACGCATGCTGGCGACGAACGGATCGAACAGGTAGCGCATCTCGGCGCTGTCGTGCAGGAAGGCGTAGACGTCGAATAGGTTCTGCGACGACACGAAGTTCTGCGTCACCGCGATCGTCTCGTCCAGGTTGAGCACCATGTGCCACCAGCCCTGTAGACGGACAAACGTCGCGTAAGCATCTCTGTGTCGTGTGCCGTGTGTGCCGTGTGTGTCGTGCCTCGGGAACGAAGATGAGCTCGCCGGGGTACTGGATGCACTCGACAAAGTCGACCTTGCCCAGCGCACGCTCCTCCTGGAGCTCCTCGTAGTAGTTGATGTACCACCCGATCACCGAGTCCGCACTGTGCGTGCGTTACATTCCAGTGCCGCGCATGCGTCTGACAAGAGAGAGCGAGAGAGAGAGAGAGAGCGAGGGCACGTACATGGGAAGCGTGTTGCCGTGTTCGTCCTTCTCCACGCCCGGCGGCAGGACGTGGGGCGGGAACATGATCCACCGCTTGCGGCCCGAAATCAGCGCATTCCACGCAGCAGTGCGGTTCGGATCTGCAAGAACGGTGGCCGTCGGGTTAGCAACGTGTACAAGCGTGCGTGTCGTGTGGTGCTCTTTACCCTGATGGAAAGCAGAGCCGGAACGTGGCGGCCCCACGATAACCCAGCGGTAGTCCGGGCGCGTGCTGCCCATCGCGGCAAACAGATCCTCCCTGAAGTACTCCGGCACCTGCGCGATCGCTCGGCGGTCAATATCTCGTTGGTCGCACAGTCCTGCGACTGTCTGTGTTGTATGTGCCGGGTGTTGTGCCGGGGTACCTGGTATTCCTCCAGCAGCGCGGGGACCTTCTCGCCGAACTGGCTGTCGAACAGGTAGAGCGGAGACTCGTCCTTGATCAGCTCTGCGCGCGTGAGAGTGGTTAGCCCGAATGGCGTGTGTCGTGCACTGGAACCGACAGTTGACGTACCCGAGTAGGTGAAGTAGTTGGCCAGGCTCATCGTGATCTTCTCGCCCTGTGATGGAAAATATAGTTAAATACATTTCCGTATGGAATAATATATATGTCATTCCACAAAACGAAACTACAACGTACGTCATCGTTGTAGGAGTCAGTCTTGAACATGGCCGAGCCGAAGCGCTTCAACAGGTTCTCCTTGGTCCACGCCTTGGCAGCTGGCCAGCTGTCAACACGCGCACGCCATCACGACACGACACATGAGTGAGCGCACGAGCGCACGAGCAGAACTAGGGAGAGCACACACCTGGCGACGACATCGGTGAGCATGACGGGCTTGTTCTTCGACTCGTACTCGTCGATGAACTGCTGCACGGAGAGCCCGCTCCGTCGGTCGATCTCCTTCTCGTCGTGCACCTGGCACCA
>CDFB01067342.1:0-10350 GCA_000826425.1 Acanthamoeba lugdunensis | reverse complement strand
GTCAGTACCTGCGAGGAGATGGACAGCTTGCTGGGGCCGACCAGGCGGTCGATGATGTGCTCGATCACGTCTGCGATCTTGAGGTCGGGCTCGAACGGCATCTCCTCCACGCTGTGGCCGGGGAACGACACCTGGTGGTCGGCACAGTTCCAAGTCAATATACACCGTGCGATGCCGAGGAAGGGGCGGGGGTGAGTGAACCTTGAGCTGCCATGGCTTGCGCCGTAGCGCGAGTCGCGGCGCGGCAAAGAGCTCCTTGTACTCCCCGAGCTTGCTCATGTCTTCGAGCCACACCTCGCCCTGCGTACCGCTACCGACGAAGACGAGGCCGTAGTCCTCGCCCTCGGCGTCGGTCGCAGAGTCCTGCTTGAAGCCGAACTGCTGCAACACCAGGGCCAGAGCGCTGCTCACCGTGGCATTGGGGTCGACCGAGACTTGCTTCCGCTGTTCGTCGGCCGACGACGCCAGGCTCTTCGCCTTCGTAACCGTCAGCTTCCTGTACATGAGTACAGTGAGTACATCAGAACGCTCTGCGAGCAGCAGGAGGAGCGGGAGAACACGCACAGAGGTCGCATTTTGAACTCGCAGACGATCTCGCCGGAACCCAAGGTGCACAGCAGAGCCGTCGGGTCGTCTAGCCACACAGCCGCACTACTGTTGTAGAGGCCGTAATGCTCGATGTCCTAGTGTTCACGGTATCGAGTGACGAGTCAGATCTCGTGACATGTAGGGAGGCCGTCGGCGCGGGTCATTATGTGTGAGCAGTACCTGAGGGTGGGCCAGCGGTTGCTTTTGCAGGATGATGTCGACTGCGGTCGACACGGCCGTGGTGGGTTCGAACGGCACCACCAGCTGCTGGCCGGTGTGGCCCAGCAGCACGCGCAGGTAGGCGCCCTCGGCCATAACCGATTGGCCTTGCGACTCCATACGCTGCGCACAGCGTGGTGAGCAAACTATCCAGAGCTTGCGCCCATCTACACCATGAACAAGTGAGACACGCACCTGCAGCACTTTCTTCTTCTCGAACTTGGAGAGCATCTCCTCGTAATCACCCTCGAGCTCCTCCTCGAACA
Source organism: Acanthamoeba lugdunensis (assembly GCA_000826425.1). NCBI lineage: Eukaryota > Discosea > Longamoebia > Acanthamoebidae > Acanthamoeba > Acanthamoeba lugdunensis. The sequence goes on along the minus strand of CDFB01067342.1, from coordinate 9,277 downwards.
GGTCCAACTGGATGTGAAGCAGCTCGGACGAGTAAAGGCGCAGTTTCTGATGCGGAGGGGAGAGTAAGGGGTATTAGCGTTTACTACTAACGCGTCAGGGTCTGGGATCGTCGGAAGGGGGCGAGAGGTACCTCCATCAGTTCGATGATGCCCATCTGCACAAACTCCTTTCGAATGTCGAGGCGCGCCTCGAGGTCTTCCTCATCGCCGATCAGGGTGTTGATGATGTCCATCGAGTTGACCTGCAAGACGTTGGCCGTGTTTGTTAGTAGGTTCCTACACGGACGGGCAGGGAATGGTGGTCGTTCGGGCGTCACGCACCAATGCTTCGGTGGGGTAGGCGCTTTGGATGAGGGGATCCATGAGCCTGGCGAACCGCGAGGCCTCCTTGCCCTTGAGCATCACCTTCTTGTAGTTGTGGAAGGCCTGTGGGAAGCAAAAACACCGCCGCCCATGAATGTTAAGAAGAGTCGCGCGAGTGAGAGTGAGATCCTGGACGAGCCCTCGCGTACCTCATGGACCAGGCGTTGACCCACATAGTGGACGTCGAGCACCATGGCGAGGACTTCAAGTGCCTGCGTTTTCACTTGGACGTTGTCGATTCCTGCGCAGAGAGCGAGACAGTTGACGCTCTCCGACGTCGTGAGCACGCTGCGCAGCGAAAGCTGAAGTGGTAACATGTAAACACAGGTGACGTGTGAGCCTGTACGTCTTATAGAGTGCAAGCATTTTACGAGAGAAAAAGTCACTGGCGTACCCCGAGCAGAGTCTTCATGGCAGTGAGGGCGTGCAGGAGCACATCACAGTCTTCATGGCTGAGGCGCAGCTTGAGCGCGGTGACGTTGAGCAGGGCAACGAGCGCCTCGATGCCCCCGGCCTCGACGAACATCGCCACCCAGGAGCTGGCCTGCGACTCTAGCGCCGTCGACAGGCCTGCACGTAGGGCGGGAAGCGAGTGAATTCACTGCAACATGAGGTGACGCGACAGGACGGGAGAAGGAAGCTGTACCCTCAAGGTCGCGCGTCGATGGGCGGCCCTTGAGAAGCGGGACGTAGTCCTGAGGCTCCATGGCCGCCTTGCCCTTGCCCCTGCTCATACGGGTGTCCTTCTACAATTCGGTTGTTGGGGATCCAAAAAGAGACGCACAGATGAGATCGAGTGCATTGGCAGAGCCCTCGTCACCTCCCCTAAAATATGAACCATGGAGTGGCGAAGGTTCGTACCAGCATTTCGAGGGTGGATCCCTTGTACTGCGTGAGCAGCTTCCACTTCTGGTTGGCCGGCAGCTTCTTCAGCGTCTCCTGCCTCCTCGACGAGAAGTCTTGCGTAGTCTGCATGCCCCCAACAAATAAATTCCTAATGTGTCAGTGGTTTACCACTCAAAGCGCTGGAGGAGGGCAACGTACCAGCATGCGCTCGAAGGCGTACTTGAACTTGGAGTAGGAGGGGATGTCCTCCTCCTTCTCTTCCTTCTTTTCTTGCGCCTTCTCCTGCTCGTCATCGAGTTTGGCGCCGACCGCGACCGTGACACCGTCGGACTCAGAGTGCGCGCGCAGGATCGTGGGTCCCGACGAGAGATCGTCGGTGAGGCCGGCCGCAGTCACGCCCTTCCTGCTGCGGAGCGTCTTTCTCCGGTTCTCAACAAACTTCCTCATCTCGTCTTCGGGCGAATCGACCGTAGCCGGGGCTGCACCATGACGCGCGTCGTGTGAGAAGAAACGGGCGGCACGTGAAACCAGTACAGCTGCGGGAGGAAAAGAGGAGAGAGGCACGCACCGGAGAGACTCCTCAGTTTTTCGCTGGTCAATGACGAGGCCCGGAGGCGGCTGAGGATGCTGGTCTCCGGCGCAGGAGCTGCGGAATCGGCATCCAGAGAGCCCGACTTGCGCGGACTCGTCTCGCCCTTGAGAAGGGGAAGCAGGCCCTTCTTCATTTCCTGCAACCTAATCCGTTACACAACCAACGCGCGCTGGTAAGTGAGTGCGCGCACACACGCTTTGAACCACGAAATCCGTGGGGAGAACGCACCTTTCCAGCCCAATGCGCGGGGAGAGGATGACGCTGCCGCGCGATCCGGGGACGGGGCTGATATTGATGCTCGTGGTGGAAGCCATCATTTGATTCCTAAGCGTGCCGCGCATGGTACCGACGTTGGAGTTCCCCGTCCCCACCTTTTCGGCTAAGAGCCCAAGAGCGCCCTTGGTGTGGATCACCTGCAAAAGACACGCACGCGGACACCGGATAGGCGTAAGCACGAATGGAATGCAACGGAATTGACAGAGTAAGGGCTGGCTCCAACCTCTTGCACGTGCTCGGGCAGAGGGTTGGAGTCCAGCGAGAGTCGCAAGAGCTGGCGCATGCCCAGCAGCGCCTCGGGCACTTCCTTGAGTCTGTCACAGAGGAATTAAAGGGCGTAAATAATATCAGCACAAAGGCCTCGAATGGAGACGAGGAAGGAAGCAGGCTGAAGCGTTTACCTGTTGTGGTGAAGGATGAGCACGACGAGGTTGTCCAGCTTGGCAAACTCGGGTGGCAGCGAGGAGAGGCGGTTGTATTCGGCGTAGAGCTTCCGGAGCGATGTGCACCCACCGATCTCAGCCGGCAGCTCCTGAAGCTCATTCTCCTGCAGGCACACCTCCGTCAAGTTGGTCTGGAAGAGCGAAACAGAGAATGAGTGCATGCGAGGTAAGTTCGCTACTGGCATTGTTTTGGGTGGTTCGCAGTCAGTCGGTCACTCGCGGTAGACTTGGTGGAGCACGCACCAACTGACCAAAGGTGGGCGGAAGGTGTTCGATTTGGTTATCGTGCAGCTTGAGATTCCTCAATTGGCACAGCTCGCCGATCTCCTTTGGCAGTTCGGATATCTTATTGTGCTGGGCCGACAGCGACGTGAGCGCCACCAGGCTTCCGAGTGTCTGTGGGTGTGAAGCGAACATACATGTGTAAGCACGTTTGGTTTCTAAACAATGACACACTTCACCTTGACACGGCGCTCTCAAGTTAGGCGGAAGGGAGCACCGTGGGCAGGGCAAGGATTTGGTTCTCGGATATATCGAGGTTGGTCAGCGCCACGCATGCGCCCAGCTCGGCGGGGATGTGCGAGAGCGCGTTTCGCCGCAGCACGAGCGTCTCCAGCGCCAGCAGGCTGCCGACCTACAGAAGTCCCACGAGCAAAGGGCGAAGGAGAAAGAGGGAGAGTGTGAAGAGTTTGAAGAGGAATGAGTCAGGAGCTATGGTAGAGAAGGAGAACACTGCTGGGAAGAGGAGGTGGTGGCTGAGGAGGAGAGAGGGGGAGGTGTACCTGCTTGGGAACGGTGATGAGGCGGTTCTCGCTGAGGTCGAGCGAAGTGAGGGCGGGCAGCATACAAATCGAGGGGGCGAAGACCGTCAGAGCGTTCTTGGAGATGTTGAGGCGGCGCAGGCCGCGCATCTTCTCGAGCTCCTTGGGTATTTCGGCAATTGCATTGCTGGAGAGATCCAGCAGCGCGAGCTGGACCATTTCAGACAGAGTAGAGGGAAATGTGATGAACTTGTTCTGAGGGAGATGCAATTCGTGAAGATGGCCGTCGAGCTTGGCCATTGACGGAAGCGTGGTGAGCTTGTTATGCTCTAAATTGAGGATGGCGAGGCTCGTGAGGGCGGTGATCTCCTGAGGCAGCTTTTGTAGCTTGCATTCCTTGGCCGAGAGGGCGTGGAGATGGGGTAGCTGCTTGGCGAGCTCCTCTAGGGCCGCCAGCACGTCCTTATCTTTGTTCGCCTTCACCTTGGAAATGGCCATCTCTTGCATGTATCCTCCATTTTCTTGGACCTGCTCCACCAACGCCGAGAGCTGCGAACCCATCCCAAGGGAGACAACGAGGAGGTGACTTCAGTTGGCCGGTTCGCCAGTCCAATTGGAGATGATTGTTGTTCGATACGGCGAGTGCGGTCCTCAAGAAATGAGCTGTGCTTGGTGGTTGGGTAATTACCGTTGATGAGGGAAAATACAATTTCATTTAGTTTCTTCACGTCGTCAAGGAAACTGGGAATGTTGTTTTTGCGCAGCGAGGGGCACTGGCACTGTCCACTGCAATCCTGCTGAGAGGTCCCACAGTGTTGTCTGGATGACGCATCGCCCATGGCCGTTTTAGTTTGAAGATTATAGTTTTTAATGTTGTTTTCTTTCTCTTTTTTATTTTTTTTCTTGGCCCATGCAAGTCGGGAAAAGCCGCAGAACACCCTGAACCGCTTCAAATTCCTCAAGCTTTTTCTGTTTTTGTGTATTTCTCTAGTTCTTGCTCTTGCTCCAACTTTTTTCATTCCATCAAGTGATGAACCGTAGGGATGAAACCCAGTACCAACACGAACAACGCCAAACCACAAAATGTGAGCGCATCCAAGACCAAATTCGCCACGCTTAATCTCAACCAGACCTACAAACCGCCACCCAAGGCTGCTACTTCAGGTTGGTTTTAATTCCGAACTTAATTCATATTGCACTTGCATCAAACCTCGTTTTGCTTTATGGCACTGCGATCGTCTCTCCCCTTATTGAATTTGCATGCATTTGGATGTCATCAGCGCATCTTCTAAGCCTATCTCCTCAATTAACATCAATTAGGAGGCCGGGGTGGCATGGGTATGGGCGCTGGTAAAGGTCCACGCAATCCCCTCAAGGTACAACTCCTTCTTTTACATTCATATCTTGCTTCTCCTCGCTGATCTTGCCTTCAATGCACGTTCAGCCCCATGCAAAGGGAACAGCGCCGCCTCCTGTCAATCTGCCCAGCCGGAAGAGCGAGTTTCTCTATGGCAGCTGGACCGGCGGCTCCTCCACAGAAGGCGCCGCCGGCACATCGCCCACGGAACCCTCCCCCCTGCATGCTGAGGGGGGCCTGCCCATTCCTTCGACCGGATCGGCATCGAAAGATTCGAGCGGCGCTCCTTCTTCCTCGCCACCAGCTCACAGTGGCGTCTCCACCCCGTGGAAGAGCATAGTTGCGGCAGGCAGCGGCGCCACTTCCACCTCCTCTGCCCACGCTGGCGACGAAGCGAGCGGCGCGCCACGCAAGCCAGACCTAGCCGCGGGACCCGCCCCTCCCGCGCTCTCATCCAGGGAGTTCCCTTCCCTGGGCGAGGAGCCCAAGCCTCAGGACGAGCCTCCTAAGCGCCCCCGAGGTAATCCTCTACTTCCTTCTCGTCCGCTACAAGATGATTTGTCGTTTATTCAATCATTTCACTAATTGATCTTTTTAATATTATTATTATAATTATTATAACGCCAGCCGGTTCGGGGAGCAACGAGTACCGGTTGCCGCACAGAGAGGACAGAGGACCGTACGGTAGCAGCGATGGCGACGATCGGTCCGGATGGCGACCGTCGCGCGACCGAATGGAGCGTTTCCCCATGGACAGAGGTAATGGAGCTCTCTCTCTCTGAAGTAATCAGCACTATCTCCTTCTATTCCCTCTTCTTCTTCTTGATAGACGCGTTGGCGGTTCTTTGTGAGAAGTGACGCCTTGACTATCCCACATCTCATTCGAAGCTGCTTGTTTGTAGGTCTTCCTGAAAGGAGATTCGACGATCACAGAGGCGACTATGCGGGCTACATGGACCGACCAAGGCCCGTCGAAGAGACCCGGCCGTGGCGAGACGGTGGTGGTGGAGGAGGAGCTCCTCTGCGTGACTTTGCCACACGACCTCCCCAGCAGCAACCTGGCCGAGACAGGTAAGCCCTTTTTGCCGGTGCTTTTCTCAGGCCTACACCACCCACAGCCAACTCATCGTTTCCTTGCTTTGGCCGTTGTTCAGCGATCGAGACTCGCACAGACACACGCCTGCGCCCGCGCCCGCTAGCGCTCCTCGACCCATCAGCACGAAACCCGCCGCCACGAGAGCAGAGCCCACACCTGCTCGTCCTGCCGCGACTCGTCCGTCTCGTCCTTCTCCTTCTTCCGCTGGTGCCCTGTCTTCCTCGCCATCGTCGACGACCGTGGAGTGGGAGGAGATCATGGACGACGAGGAAGAGGAAATGGACTTCAACAAGATGCCCTCCTGGATGAAGCAGGAAGAGGAAGGCGCGGAGGAGGCCGAGGGCCCCACCAGCACGAAAGCTGCTGCTGAGGCTGCTCCCCGAGTTGAACAGGCCAAGCCCGCCGCGGCACCGGCGGCCCAGCCACAGCCCAAGGCGCGGGCTCCTGAGAGCCCTTGGGCTAAGCCCGCCGCTGCCGCCGCTGCACCTTCACCCGTCGCCGGACCCGGCCTGCCCGCAAAGGATGTCGAAAAGCATGAAAAGCCGTCGGCAGGCGCACCGCCCCAGCGCTCGCCGTGGACCCGCCCTCAGCAGCCTCCGCCTTCGAGCGCTGCCCAGGCGCCGGCCGCCGCGCCGGCACCGGCACAACCCGCGCAGCCCCGCCACATACTCGCTCGAGGCGAATCCCCCTCGGCACCACTGCCGGCCTCGGTCGCCGCGCGCACTGCCACGTCCGAGGCCGCACCTGCCGCGCACGCGAAACCGCCCACGGCTGCCGTTCCTACGCCAGCCCACGTTCATCACGTGCCGCCGACCGTGCCTGCCGTGCCCGCGAGCCAGTCGCCACTTCTCGTGCCCGTGCCGGCGCCCACGATCGTACAGGCGGCGATCCTCACCGAGCAGCACAAGGAGCACCGGGAGACCGCCAAGGAGCAGGCCCTCCGGCGGTTGAAGGAGCGCGAGATCGAGATGGAGCGCGCCAAGGAGCGAGCCAAGGAGCGACTGCGCCAGCTCGAGGAGAAGAAGCAGAAGGAGGAGGAGGAGCGCAAGCAGAAGGAAGAGGAGGAGCGCCAGAAGAGGGAGGAGGAGCGCAAGCGGCGCGAGGAAGAGGAGCGCAAGAAGAGGGAGGAGGAGCTCCAGCGCAGGCGCGAGGAGGAGGAGAAGAAGCGGAAGGAGGACGAGGAGCGGAAGAAGAGAGAGGACGAAGAGCGCAAGAAGATGGAGGAGGAGCGACGGCTGAAGGAGGAGGAGGACCGAAAGAAGAGAGAGGAGGAGCGCAAGAAGCGGGACGAGGAGCTGCGCAAGAAGCGCGAGAAGCAGGAGATCGAGCGAAAGCGGCGGGAGGAGGAGGTCCGACGCAAGCGCGAGGAGGAGTGGCGGAAGCGCGAGGAGGAGAAGAAGCGGAAGGAGGAGGAGGAGCGCGCCAGGCGAGAGGAGGAGCGCCAGAGGAAGGAAGAGGAGGAGCGCAAGCGCAAGGAGGAAGAGGAGCGGCGGGCGTGGAGGCGGCCGCCGCCGCCCGAGGCCGGCCACGAGGCGCAGGAGGAGTACATGCGCCGGCTCGCCCAGGAGCGGAAGGAGAAGCGGGAGAGCGAACTCAAGAAGGAGCAGGAGCGGAGGGCCAAGGCCCACGCCAAGCTGCTCCAGCTCGAGCAGAAGGCTGCCGCGACTGCGACCGCTCCCGTCGCGCCCGCCGCCGCCGCCGCCGTGCCGACCACCGAAGCCGAAGTGGTGCCCCCAACGGAAGCGAAGGAGAAACAGAAGGAAAAGAAGGAAACGACAAAGGAAAAGAAGGACGAGGAGAAGGAGGAGACCCCGACGACGCCGCCCGTCGTCGATTCGTGGCGGAGGGGCCCGGGAGACGCCGCTCCGTCCTTTGCCGGCCGTGGCCGCCGCGGGCGCGGAGGAGCGGCCTTTGGCGCGGCCAAGAGCGAGCGAGAGCCGACGCCCGCTGGACGAGGCCGAGGAGGAGGACGCGGCCGCGGCCGTGGTGGCCTGCTCGCCGCGCCGAGGCCCGCCGGCGAGGAGGCGCCCACGGAGATCAAGCCAACCACCGCCACCGCTGCCGTCGATGCCGATCAGGCCCAGTCGGGCGAGGTGGCCACCGCGGCGCCGCCGGCGGGCAAGAAGGACGGCGCTGGTCATCCTAAGCAGAAGGTTTACCGACCCAAGTCGCCTGCGCCGGGGGCTGAGGAAAAGCAGAAGCCGCCGAGCGAAGGCGCTGCCCAGCCGCCCTCGCCATCGGCGACCTCGGAGGAAGCGAAGCCGACGGGTGGTCTGCTGTCGACGCCACCGCCGCAGCGGCCGCACCCGGGAGACAGTGTCACCGGCGCACGCCGAGGCCGAGGCGGCGGGCGTGGTGCCGGCCGACCCGCGACGGCCGGGGAAGAGCCTCCAGCCGACAGTTTTGAGCGAGGAGCGCGCGGAGGACGAGGTGGCGGCAGGGGAGCGGGCCGGGGAGGAGGTCGAGGGACAGGCTTCAGCACGGGTGGTGCCATGTGGTCGCGCAAGGATCAGCCCCTCGAGAGCGACCACACCGCTTCGCCCCATCACGGTCGGCCGTTCGATAGCCGTCGGGTACCACCCCCAACCGCCTCGCTAGCGTCTATTGGCCAGGACTCAACCCGACCACCTGTTGTGTGTGTGTGTGTGTGTGTGTGTGTGTGTGGACAACAGTCGCCGCGACCCGAGGGACGGGGGCGAGGCCGAGGGGACGCGTCGATCACCGACTCTCCGAAGCAGCAGCAGCAACAGCCGGCGCCGACCACCGAACAGCGCGAAGGTACAACACCGCCACCACCCGATCGAGCTACGTGAAAGCGCGGGTGTCGTGTGTGCGTGTGTGTATGCTTCTAGAGAGAGAGAGAGAGCCAACGACGCGCCTGTAGATCATACGTAACACGGCCTTAGTGTATATATTGACGCTCTGAGGCCAGACATCACGTGCTCTCCTCTTGCACTCCAAGAGGAGGCGCGTGGGTCGGACCGCGCCAGCTGGAAATAAAGGACCAGTTCCTTTATTGACACTCGGCTCTCTCTCTTCGCCCCGACTCGAGCCGATGTCATCACACTCTCGCCCGGGACCCACGCTCGCTGGCTGACCCCCTCCCCCGACCATTATTACTCCAGGAACGACGACTACGGGGCAGCAGCCAGCGACGCGACCAGAGGACACGCCGGCGAAGGAGGTCGTAGCTGCCGTGAGCTCGACAGCCGAAGCCACCACCACCACCACCAAGACGGAGGAGAAGGAGGCTCCCAGCAGGAAGAAGCCGCAGCAGAAGTCGGAGCGTCAGCAGCAGCAGACCAGGCTGGAGGACATGCCCATCGGCGCCGGCGTCGTGGTCATCACCGAGCAGCCCGGCATCGAGCACGGCGGCGACGGCGACTTCATCGCCGTCCGCTCTCACGGCAACAAGAAGAAGGCGTCGGGCGGCAAGGCCGACGTGGTCGAGGTCCCGGCCGCGAGGGGCGTTCCTAAGGGCGCCAAGCCGGCTGCCGCCTTCCGCGGCGATGCCAGGGCCACCAAGTCCTCGGATTCGATCGC
>CDFB01067324.1:0-19843 GCA_000826425.1 Acanthamoeba lugdunensis | reverse complement strand
TGTGCGTGTGCGTGTGCGTGTGCGTGTGCGTGTGCGTGTGCGTGTGCGTGTGCGTGTCGTGCGATGATGGGTGTTGATCATCGTCGTCATCGTTGTATTTCGCAGGAATGTGCACGTGCAGAACTTTCTCAATAATCTCCACGTGGTGGAGGACGAGGACAAGCTCTACGCCATGTCCCTCGCCTCCCAGGCCCCCTCCAACGCCCACCCCGACCAACCCGCCCCAGGTACCCATTTCCCACCTTCGCTTTCTTTCTTTCGGTTTCGCTTTCGTTCTTCCCCCCTTCAATGTGGCCTTCTTAACGTTCCCCATCGCAGCAGAGCCGGAGGCGCAGACGTTTGCGGAGGACATGATCGCGACGGGCCGCACGACCCCCGGCTTCTCGCACAACCGGCCCTTCCTCCCCAACGACAACCCCGACGAGACCAGGGTTCGTCCACCCATCATCATCTTCATCATCCCTCTTCTTCATCATCATCATCATCAGCGTTCAGTATTCGGCAACATCTGTGCTAAGCTCTCTGTTGCTGCGCAGGACGACATCTCCGAGGAGATGAGCTCGTCGTTCCTGGACATCACCACCACGACCACGACCGAAGCGTCGACCCTCGAGCGAGTACGTGAAATGATATTGTTTTATTTCTATTTCGTTTTCGTTTTCTTTTTCTTTTTCGACCACTTTGTTGGCTGGTGCGCTCACCCCATTCGGCTCTGTGCGTCCATCAGGAGGAGGACGGCACCGAGCTGTCCGCCATCGACAGTGACTTTGAAGACGAGGAAGAACTGTAACGCCTCCTCCCCTCACACGGCACACACGACACGCACACACGACACACACGACACACACGACACACACGACACACACGACACACACGACACACACGACACAGTGTGCTAACCGTGGTTCGATGCCGCACCTACAGAAGGTTGGAGGAAAAGGTGGCGCGGCTGCGTCAACAAATTCTGGCCGCACGCGCCCACAAGGTATGGCCATCATCCCGCCACGTTGCCGTGCGTGTCGTGTGTGTCATGTGCGTGCGTGTCGTGTGTGTCGTGTCGTGTCGTGTGTCATGTGTGGCTAATGGACGGCTCCCATGGGAAGGAGCAACTCGCACAGAAGGTGCTCGACCTCCGTCGTCAGAGGGGATTCGACGCCACCGCCGCCAACCCCGGTGCGACCAGTCCCGACAAGGAGAAGGAGATCCGCGGCAGCAGCAGCAGCGCTGACGCCGGCGGCGGTCGGCCGAGGGCGCACAGCGCGGCGGCCGAACAGCGATCGCGCATCCTCCGCGAGGTGGGCCACGCGCGACGCGTCAACACGCTCGACGGCGCCGTGTCGCCGCGGCGCTACAATGACCAGCAACAGCTGCGGGCGATGACGGCGACGGCGACAGCGACGGTGAAGGCGGAGAAGGCGAAGGAGGAGGGGGAGTCGGACAGCACCGAGGCAGAGGAAGAGTCCTCGTCGGGCGAGGCCGAAAGAACGAAAACGAAAGCGAAGACGAAGGCTACGTCGCGACGTCGGCAGAGGCGGCGTGGAGGCGACGAAAGCGAAAGTAGCGAGGACGACACAAAGAGTGAAGAGGACAGCGAAGAGGCGGAGGCGGATAGCGGAACGACGTCAAGTGACGATCGGGAGGAGAGCGACAGTGAGAGCGAAAGCGAAAGCGAAAGCGATAGTGAAAGCGAAAGCGAAAGCGACGATGAAAGTGAGGAGGTGGAGAGCAGCAGCGAAACCGATGAAGACGACGATGACGACGAAGACGACGACGACGATGACGAATTCGAATGCGAGAGCGAGTCGGCCTCCACTAGTAGCAGCAGCACGGAGGCGACGTCGGAAAGCGACGACCCGGCCAAGCGAAACCAAAAGACGAAAACGAAGACGACGAAGAAAAAGAGGCTCGGACATAAACCATCATCATCGAAGCCGTCATCGCATCGACCTTCATCATCCAAGTCGAAGACGTCCACCACGCGGCCGTCCCTCGCCTCGTCACCGCTCCATGCTCAGACGCGCCACCAGCAGCCGTCGTTGTCGTCGTCGTCGCAGGCCACGACGCCGCGCACCAGCGGCGTCTACATCCCGCCGCTCTACTTCGCGTCGACGACGGCCGGCGAGGGCAGCGGCAACCGGCAACGCGTCGGGCGCGAGCGGGAGCGCGATCCCTACGCCCAGTACATCTCGCCCCGCGTGCCCAACACCCTGCCCTACTCCCCGCGCCGGCCCTCCCTCTCGGCCTCGGTCAGCCCGCCCTCGACGGCCGTGTTCGGCGGCGCGCCGCCGTCGATTCGCAGCGGCGGCTCCGGCATTCGGCTCAAGAAGGAGCCCCGCAGCCGACCGGGCGGCGGCGGCAGTCACGGCAGCAGCGGCCAACGGGGCGGACGCGAGAGCGGCGAGATGACGGCGATGCCGACGATGACGCGAGACGAGCGGATGGAGAAGACGTCGTCGTTCCGCTTCTTTGCCCACCTCAGCGAGGGCGTGCCCGAGGTCATGAAACAGATCAGCCCGCCCGCCATCGACGGCGGCGGCGAGGGCGGACACAAGCGCACGACCGTGCCGATGCGCGGCAGAGCGCGCGAGGCCGCTCTTCATCACCACCACCAGCAGCGCAGACGGCCCACCGCCCTCAGCAAAAGCGACGGAACGCGACACGGCACTGAACTATGACACACACCGCACACGCACACGCGTGTCGTGCATTTGTATGTTATGTGCTCGGCAATGAGGAAGGAACAACATCATCACAAACAACAACAACAACGTGTAGTGAGAGTTGATTGATGTTTACTTTCTACGTTTTTTTGATGTCTTTCATCTTCAGCTTCGCTCCTTCTCCTTCTCGTCGAGCCACTGGGGCAGCTTGAGGCCCACGCGGGCGGCGTTGCGGTGGAGCCGGGCGCGGGTGTCGTCGGGTCGGGGCGTGAGGCCGTAGCGCTCGAACATGTCCTTCTCCACCCGGGAGCTCTCGAGGAGGGTCAGGTAGGCCTGCCCCACCCGAAATCCATTCCACGCCCCCGCGGGCGATGGCGATGCAGATCGGAATGCGCTCATGATGGAGTCCCGCCACAACGGATTGTTGGAGACGGACGTCATCTGCTCGTTAGTCTCCCGCAGCAGGCTTCGCAGCAGCCCCCGCACCTCCGCTCGCGTCGGTCCCGCTGCCGCCTTCGCCATTTTCTTCTAATCTTTGATTTTCTGTTTGAAAATACATTTCTTTTTCTTTTCTTCTTCCACTTATTTGTCGACGAGCCGCAACACAACAAGACGACCACCTCACCACTTCATCATCATCATCACACGAGCTCAGTTGACGACCGGCCTCATCGACTTCGGCAGCAGCGCCGCTCCACCTCTCTTTGGCGGCATCCTGATGATATAAATACACAACGCGTGAGTTAACACTGTTCAAAAGGCGAGGAAGAGTGTAGTGCGTGGGTTCTTCTCACCTTCCGTTGGCGCTCGAGGGGGCGATCCGTCGCTTCTTCCGGCTGGGCTCCTCCTCAAAGTCTGAGTCGACGTCGTCGTCTTCTTCTTCGGCTCCGCCCAGCACCGCGGCGGCAAAGGCGTCGGCGTCGCTGTCGGCCATGAGCTGGTTGTTGTCAACGGCCGCCGGCTGCTGCAGCTGGCTGCCAAAGTAGAACCCGAGCGACGCGTCGTCGATGCCACCGTCGCTGATGTCGGCGGCCTCCTCCTTGGCCTTGCCGGCGTTGGTCGATGATGGCGGCTCGTCGCCGCTGAAGCCGCTCTCCTCCTCGCCTTCGACGTCGACTTCGACTTCATCATCTTCATCGACCTCCTCCTCGAGGATCTCCACCTCCTCATCCTCTTCCAACTCGTCTTCTTCTTCATCATCATCTTCGTCGTAGGCCTCGAAGCACTCATCGTTGATCTCGAACGCGGCCTCTTCTTCCTCTTCTTCTTCATCAGCCATTGCTCGCTTGCGCTTCGTCGCAGCAGCTGTGGCCCTGGAGCTGACGGCGCCCAGGCGCGACCGCTTGGGCTCGGTGAGCGGCACGCCTCGGTCCTTGAGCTCCTTCTCGAGCGTGGCCAGGCGGTCGCGCAGCACCTGCAGGCGGGCCTTGAGCTTCTCGCCCTCGCCGGGCGCGAGCACCTTGCGCTCCTTGAGGCGGCGGCGCTTGCCCTTGCCCTCGGCCACGATGTCTTCGATGTCGACCACCTGCAGCTCGACGGCCTCGATGTCGCTACGCGGCAGGCTGTACTTCTTGGTGTTGGCGCGACGCAGCTTGTCCTTCTCCTCCTTCGTCTGGTTGTTGCCCGTGTTGATGATCAGTCCGTTCTTCACGAACGTGTTCGGGTTGTTTCGATGCCTGTACACACACGACACGACGCAACGCGAGTAGTGTAAATAAATATAAATATAAATAAACAGTTAGCCTAAAAAAGGGAAAATGCAAAATAAATAAATAAATAAGAGATAAAAGAAGACAGACGAAGACGTACTTCTCCTGGATGTCCTTCCAGACGACGCGGGTGTCGAGGTGTATGCCCTTGAATTGGGCGATGGACTGCTGGCCCACCATCCTCTGGGTCTGGAGGTTGAGCTGACTCCTCGTCTTGCCCGGCAGGCACTTGGACTCGATGATGGCCTTCCAATTGCCACATCCGAACTTGATGATGGCCAATCGCAGAATCTCGGAGGTCTCCTGCGTCCAACCGGGCGAGAGGGAGTAGTTCCACAACGACGGGCTGTCCGCCGTCTTCACCAATTTGCGTGCCATCGACATTTTCTATCTTCTCTCTCGATGATGTTGCTGTGATGTGTTTCCTTCCTTCAAAATCGTCCCCTCCTCTCGATATTTTCAAGTTCGATAGGATACTAGTATCAAGGCGCCTGGATCCGATCTAGAAGACGTGAATAATCGTTGTGCCTCGCGTCTCGATCGAAGATGGATTCGGGGCTCGTTGGGGGCTGCTGGCTCTGTCCAAACCCAACACCGGCATCCCCAGCCACTCGCTCGAAAAAAAAGGCGCGAAAAAATCTAAACCGTCTGTCGCCAAAAAACATTTTGGTTTTTGTTTTTCATTTCATTTTGTTTTATTATTATTCTGATTTACTCCAAAGAACGAGATGTTCGCGAACGCGCTGGAGAACTGGCTGACGGTGGTGGCCGCCCTGAGCATCTTTGGCTCGCTGCAGGCGTACCTCTCGACCAATACGCTCAAGGACCGCCAGTTCTCTCTCGCCAAGAACGAAGGTTGGTTATTTTTTTCACTCCTCCGTCCCTCCCTCCTCCGGAGATGTTTAAGTTCCGGCTTCAAACCAGCAAAGTAATCTTCAACTTTCATCTTCATCTTCCCATCTTAAGTCTCTCCGGTTGCTCGCCGCCTGTTCGGTGCCTGGACGCTGGTCGCGTCCCTCGTCCGCCTCCAGGTAAAGCCGCCTTCACCTTTTTCTCGGCCACAACGTCGAACCGAGCTGACCTTTCGTGCTTCCTTCTTCAACTCTGGCGAAACGTGGCGTAGTGCGCGATGGACTCGACGAACAAGGCCATCTACCAGACCACCATCGGCACCTTCCTGGTTGCCTTTGGCGTCTACGGCTACGAGTGCTTCGTCGCCAAGACCGTGCCCTTCAAGCACGCCCTCCCGCCCTTCATCGTCGCCGGTACTCCTCTCCCCCATTCCTTCTTTCTCTCCAAGAGGCCAAGCTTGCGACCAACAACAACGTTGGCTGCTTTCCTTCTTCTTGCTCACCACGTGATTCCGGCAACAGGCACCTCGCTGGTCTGGATGCTGTTCTTCCACTGAGCGCGCATCAGGCAACGGGGCACACGAGCCCCACTTGCAAGCCCCCCCTCTCAATGTTGCTTCAACGCTGCGACTGTCCTTGATTTCTCAACGGTTACATCAATCGGGCGCCTACACTTGATCGAGCCCACGCCATCTTTCGGCCGATGTCAGCCCCTCCGCAACGTGGGGGCCGTGGCCTTCTCTCGGTCGAATGGACTGGCCGCTTCCCTCGAAGTCATACAGCGCCACCCGCGCGTCCCACTGCAGTGCGCCGTCACCCATGGGCATACTGGTACAGTACCACGCGCACGCCAAGAAACACAGGGGAGGTACCGTTGCGGCGGCGATGAATCGGGTGGTCGCGGCAAGCGCGCTGATGTCCTGTGTGCCTGGCCTGGACTCACCCCAGAAGTGGCGCAGGCCTTCGCCGTCCAGGTTCCACAGCCGTACGTGAGGTCCTTCACCTATCATAATGTAGTATGGCGTAAGCTCGCGTCATGATGGCGGAAGCTGAGTGTCCAAGGCTGGTGGTTGGCCAACCTGTGAGAATGGCCGTAGGTTGCGTTGCAAAGTGCTTCTTCTGCATGGCGTGGATCACGACCGAGTCGTCGGCGAGTGTCCGGATGCACGTGCCCTGGGCACGAGACCAGAGTCTTACTGTGTGATCTTTGATATGTGACATGCCACGTTCAGCAAGTTGGTGAGATTTAGGAAGAGAGTAATAAGATGGGCGACAGCTGTACCGTCGCTGCTGCTGATGATCTGCTCCTGGTCGGGGCCGTGCAAGAGGATTGAATTCACGTGCCCGGCGTCGAACTTGTGCGCGGGCTTACCTGATCGCAGGTCCCAGTCGATCATCTGCCTGTCGACTGTGTGCGCACCACGCAGTCTAACAGCACAACACCATCAATGGGTCCTGTTATGAGAGGAAAGGGAAAGGTTGAGAGCTCTACCGCCCTACCTGAACCAGAGATCAGCACATTGGGCTGAAGCTGCACGCAGGTCGCAAAGCCGTTGTGCGCCAGCAGCTGCTGTATGGGATGGCCGGTCTCCAGGCTGAACACGCAAATGCCGCCACTCACATAGCCCACCGCAGCCATGGTGGGCTCAGTCGCGACAGAGGCTATCGGGAGGCAGTGAGGCTCGGTGTCCGGCGGAGCTGCTCGCACCACACCACCCACAACAGCCATGATGATCATTCACTCCCCTCCATTGAAGAGACACCACCAAGCCCAAGCTGTTGAACAACGGTGCACCGTACTCAGGGAATGGAGCAGGTTGGCATCATGGGCGTCCCAGACCTGCACCTCACAACAAGCGACTCGCTTAGGAATACAAAACAGAGGAGTAGGAGTTGAATGTGAGGTGGTACCCGCATGGTGGTGTCAAAGGCGCTGGCAGAGAGAAGGATGTTGGTTGAGGCAGATGGGGTGTGTGGCACGAATGCCATGATGGGTCCGCCGCCACTGAGTGCGGGCCGAGCCTCGAGCGTCTTGGCGTCCCACACGTGCGCGGCGCGTGCGGTTGCCGACGCCAAGAGGAGACCGTCGGGCGACAGCTGCAGGGTCCGCACAGGGCCGCTGTGGGCCGAGCGCAAGCGCCAGACGATTGCACGTCGAGCGCGCTGTTGCTTGGCTTCATCTTCCTCACCTTCGTCGTCGTCGTTCACATGCGCCCTGCTGACTGGCAGGTCCAGCAGTTCCATTGATCCTCCCTTGGTACTGCACTCCACACATCAAACCACCATCACGACCATCATCATTTCTTCTTCATCTTCTTCGCCGTTAAGAGCGCGACGAACCCAAAGATGAGGCGGGTGGCAGTTGCTTCTGGATGTCTATGTACCGAAAGAAAGTGAGATTGCGGAGCTCCATGACTCGTTCGGTCTGTTGGTTTGTGACGATCGAGGTCTCGGGTTTCCACCGCCTGAGCACCTCGAGGAAATCGCGCGCCTGAATCGCGAGCGCGACCTTGGTCACGCCAATCAGACGTGCTGGATCCACATCGATGACGCGCTGCAGGGCCTTCATCACGAGCGGTCGCGCGATGGCGTCGATCTTCGGGCCGTGGCGTCGCGCCGGTGCGAGGACCAGAAAATTCGCAAAGTTTCACCTAAAGTTCGATTTATTTCCTAAAGTTCGCAAAGTGGTCAAACGGTGAGAATTGGGGTGGCACGTTCCAAGTACAAAATGGCGGGAAACGAGGTGTGTGGTTGCAGTTTGCGCGCCAAAAAGGTGAAAATGGCGGGAAGATGAGCACAAGCATAAAAAGGCGCAAGAGTACGAGAAAGATTGTATTGTCGTAATCACTAAGCTATGCAGAACAGTCACCCCATCATCGCCGCACACGCAGAGTGGGAATTGGTTGGAAGAGTCGCCATCGCAGATCTGGCGTGGTTTATTGCTGGTGAGCACGCAGACCCACCAGCAACAGTGAAGTGCGCACTCCTGACACTCGGGTTGCGCAACAGCACCAAGGTCAAATTGGTTGCTGGGATTGAGCGTCATCTGGCCCATCCACGCTTGACGGGGAAGATGATGTGGTGCCTCCGCGATGGAGGCCAAACACCAAATCCCAAGAAGGCTGCGCTCTACGAGATCCTCTTCTGCGACGGCAAGAGCAACTGCGAGGAGATTGTCGACCCATCGAATCGCCGTCGCAAGTGCTGGTTCACCCTGAAATGGGTGATCAGTGAGGATGACTTGACCAAGGCCCACATCTTCGTCAAGGGGGGACACGGTACCCGGTTCCGCGTCACTCCAAGCGCTCTCCGCATCTCGCCAGCAGTCCGTCGCGCCATCGTCGAGTCGGACGGCCTGGATTACGGCCGGGGAGGAGCTACAACGGCATCTCGGTCTGTTCTCCAACAACAGGAGCGGGCTGAGCACCGGGGATCAACGACGAAGACGCAAGATGTCTGGCCTGTGCTGCGGCAGGTACAGAAGATAATTGAGTACGAGCGCAGGAAGAAGGCGCGCGCGCACACACATGAGAACGCCTCCATCATCGAATCTCTGCACGATCTTCTGCAGACAAAGGACTTCGACCCCTACATGCTCACGCCGAAGAAGGGAGAGCGTACCATAATCGAGATCGCGGCAGATGAGGAAGCCCTCCTCTTCGTTCTCTTCTCGAAGCGTGGCGGCACCTTCGTGTGACAGTGGGGCCAGCGAGTGATCGGGCTCGATGGGATCTACAAGCTCACCAGGCCAGGATGGCCGTTCTGGGCAATCGTTGTCGAAGATGCCGATGGCCACGGGTGGCCAGTCACCCTCATCATCACGTCAAGTGAGAGCAAGGACATCCTCGCCCGTGGCCTGCAGATCGTTCGGACCCAGGTGGAGAAAGAGCTTGGTGAGAAGTGGAAGCCGATAGTCCAAATCGACAAGGATGAGGTGGAACAAGGAGCTGTCACAGCACAAGATGGATGGAAGTACCTTCTTTGTCAGTTCCACGTTGCGAAGATATGGAGCGCACGCATCTCGAAGGCCTGCCGCGAGGATACACGAGGTAAGACAACAATGTCAAGTAAATTTTATAGATTTGAGTTAATGGCGGAAGGGGGGGACCTAGATGAGGAGACACGAATGCGAGCCGGCCACACCATGCTGCTGATGCAAGATCTACAATGATTGTCGGCCACGAACTGGGCGGCCAGAGTGGATGAGCTTTGCAGCCACACAACCAAGAGCTTCTTTGACTGGTTCAAGAAAAACTGGACCAGCAATCAATGGGAGATGGCGTGGCGCGACCTCGGACGACCTGGATGGAGAGAAGGCATTTACAACACCAACAACATCACCGAGGCGCTCTTCAAGTGGGTCACATACCATTTCTTTCATCAGCAGCGCGCCAACTCGATCGCAGCGGCTCTCGATGTGTGGCGCCATGTGATGAAGGCCTTCAAGACGAAGTTGGAGCAGATCCTCGATGGGAGCTATGTCGTGGTGCCAACGCCAACGCGCGCCAACTTCGTCGAACGCATCAAGGCTGCCCGGTCCATCCTGGCCAACGAGGAGATCACGAGGGTGAGCGACATGATCTTCACCGTCAACAGCTACATCATCTCCGCAAAGACGGGGGCGTGTACCTGTCAGTATCACCAGCGGTGGGGGAAGCTGTGCAAGCACAGCATTGCTGTCCGCCTTCATCTCGGCCTCGGGGTACCCACGGCTGACCGACCAGGAGCACTGGCCGCCGTCGCAACAGATGAGGCCTGTGGGTCGGCGGAGAGCGATGAGGAGGAAGGGGACGATCGAAGGAGCGAGCGCGACGACGATCGAAGGAGCGAGTGCGACGACGATCGAAGGAGCAAGTGCGACGACGATCGAAGGAGCAAGCGCGACAAAGATCGAAGGAGCGAGTGCGACGACGATCGAAGGAGCGAGTGCGACGAAGATCGAAGGAGCGAGCGCGACAAAGATCGAAGGAGCGAGCGCGACGAAGATCGAAGGAGCGAGCGCGACAACGATCGAAGGAGCGAGCACGACGAAGATGGGAGGAATGAAGAGAAAGTTAGCTCACATTACAAGACCGCAGAGGAGGAGGGGATTGCTCGGGCCTACCTCAATCGCCGCATCTCGGCCGGACGCAAGCCTGCAACGAAGAAGCGTCCCATCCGTAAGTGCGCCCGTGCTGAACTCTACAACGAGCTCGATGACGAAGCGAAGGAAAGAGATGAGAGAAGAAAGAGGAATGTGCGGAATAATCTGATGGATAGGAGGCGTACCGACAACGAAAGCGAAGATGAAGGCGAGGGGAATGAAGGCAAAGCTGAAGACGAAGCCGAAGATGAAGACGATCAACTTGTGCAAGAGCTCACAGCTCCCGCTCCATCTCGCAGCCCTGCTGCACGTCGTCAGTGCCGAGTCGAGGATGCTGAGGAGCACAGAAACATGTACGCCACAACTACACCTACCAGTGACCGCCGACAGCGTCGCTCCGATGTACCGCCCAAAGATCCCAAGTGCAGATCCAAGCCGAATCCTAAGTACATGTATTAACAAAAAAACATTCACAAATGAATTACTTCTCAAGAAATGCGAGCCAGCTCGGTGTGGGCGAGGCACAGAAGGTGATCAGTGACGAGGGGCGCGAGGTTACAGGAGGCAGGCCGGCAGCGCGCACCTTTTCATTGTACTTCATCTTCACAAAGTGGTAGACTTCTGCGGCACTGTTGGGTTCGCGCATGTCATTCTTGATGAGCAGTGTTGAAGCTTGCGCCTTGGCCCACTCGAACTGCGCATGGCCCGAGCAGAAGAGATGGTGCTTGTTGTCGAGCGTGTGCACATACTCCGTCATCAATGACGCGAGTCGTGTCTTCGTCTCGATGAATGCGATCCGCTCGCGCTCCAGAACGCTCCGATCTCTTGCCCGCGATTCTGCCTCGTTGCTCCTCGTGCCCGCCAGACGGAACGGGTACCGACCCCTGGCCTTCTGGAAGCCTCGCCAGGTCGGGTGGAGCTCATCGAAGACCTTGACGCAGCCCGTCCCGAAGTTGTCCATCGATACCCGTAGCTCCTCCCTCGTCGAACCATAGTAGGCATTCATGATGTCACTCATCTTCATCGCGCTACTCTGCGAGAACTTGAGCGACATGGACACCCAATGCTGCAGGTTGGTCCTGCAAATCTTTCTAATCATCATTAGTTATACTAGTTGGCAATCGGGAGTGAGCGCTGAGCTCCGTCGATCTCCCCTTGCCCTTCGCGTAATGCAATGGGGGACAAGCACATGGCTTGTCCACCCCCGCATTAACGCAGCGAGATGGTGGAGGAGGGGGTAGGTCGGACCTCCAGCCCTTTCCACCATCTTGAAAGGAAACAGAGAGGGGAGTACCTTCGCCGCGGGCCTGTGTCCTCCGTGGTCCTTGTCGGGCTCCGGCTCCGGCTCCGGCTCCGGCTCCGGCTCCTCGTCTCGTCGTGCCGGCGCTTCATTGTAAAGAAAAGAAAACATGGCGTCCGCCGGCGGTTTACGGCCGTTGTCCGCAGAAAGTGCCAAACCCCAAAACTCGCTCAAGTACGATTTGTCGACTTTTCACCTACGAATCGTACTTTCGGAAAAAAGTTGCGAACTTTATGGATTTCGGCGCGCCGGTCCCGTGATGAAGACGCTCATCTGCATGACGTCGAGGTAGGGGTAGCCCATGTCGACGCGCCCGAAATCGATGAGCCGGATATCGATGGCGTCCGGATTTGACACGTCGTCGGCGATGTAGCCGACGTTCTGGTCGTGCATGTCGCCGTGCGTGTAGCGCCTGCGCGCAAGCAAGTCGATGATGTCGCTCTGGCGCTGGATGGCGTAGGTGACCAGCTTGCGCTGCTCCGACTCGGGGCGCTGCTGGATCGCGGTGAAGAGGCCGCTGAGGTTGCCCCGGATGCGCCCCATGACGATGACCGATAGATCGTTCTCGCCGGGGGCTGCAGCGTTGGCCTGAATGCGGCAGTGCGTGATGGCATCCGGCGCGAGCCCAAGCACCGAAAACGCGCGCATGGTCTCGTACTCGCGCCGCCCGCCGTCGTCCTCCTGGTCTATCCTGCCGATCTTGAGCGCGGCCGGCTGCCCGTCCCGGCGCGAGCGCACGGCGAACGTCATGCCGAAGTTGCCCGCGCCGAGCACGGAATCGAGGCGCCACTCGGACGCGCAATCCGCGGCGGCCAGAAGGCCTTCGATGGCCGCGCACACGTTGGCGCGCCGTTCGGTCTCATTGAAGGCGGTGCGCCGTCCGCGAGCCTGTGAGAAATAGTTTTCGACGATCTTGAGGAAGGCATCGCGCCGGGTGGCGTCGACGAAGCAGGTGCGAAACGTGGTGCCGAGCTGCATGATCAAAGTGTATATATTTACATGATTAAAAAACATCATCTGGACGACACGCCGGGTGGATGACGATCGACACGCTCCCATCGTCCCCACCGATTTCGACGTCGCCTTCGTCCGCCTCGATTTCGTTGTCCAGGAATCCGACGATGAAGCTCAGTGTGGCGCCCATGTCGCAGCACGTGTAGCATCCATTCGGTCGATCGTTTGGCGTGGATGTGCTGATGCGGTGGCGATTTTTATTGGGGTGTGTGGCATCTCGTTATCCAACACTCGAAACAATCACGCCCTTCGCAGAAGCCCAGCGTGGTGAGTATGCGGCCATTATGCACGATTTTGACCTTGATGATTTGGTTGTTGGGTCCATAAATCGCCTCCAGGCCCACTGATGGAGATGCGCAAAGGCCGCGGTGCCCACGCAGCATGCGTTCCACCAGTTTGTCGTTCTCCATTTATTTGTGTTGTTATGATCGGTCGGTGCGATCAGAATTTGTTTAAATCCCGTATTTGTGATGCAAAAAGGTCAGGTGGGTCTTGAGGCCGTTGATTTCCGAGTTCAACTTCAGGTTGCTTTCTGTGAGTTCGTTGACCTTGCGATCGAGGTATTGCACACGCACAATTTTGGCCGACAGCTCGCTCTGCAGTCGTTTCATCTCGCGTCCTTGGATCATGAGACCCTCCCTTGTTTCGTGAAAACGCTGCGTGACGGCGGCCAGTTCGTCGGCGACGCTCTGATAGTTCCCGCTCATTTTTGCTGGCAATGGTCAAAGTTGTGCGCGGCGATGCTGGACATAGGACGCTGTGTGTTCATTTTATTAGTGCGATCAAGGAGGCAGCTGGGTGCTGACTTTTTCGAGCCGCGCGATTTCGGCAACGATCGCGCCGATGCGCTTCTGCTTGGCGAAGATGACGCGCTCGTGATCGCGCTTCATGCCACGCAGCTCGCTGATGCGCGTCTTGACTCCGCGCTGCGTCTTGTGCTTGGCGCGGAGGCGTTTCATCTCGGCGGCATTGTAGCTCGCTGCGTGGCCGGTCCACGGGGACTTGCCATAGCGCGTGCGCTTGGGCTTGGGCTGCTCCTCCATTTTGTCACCTCTTTATTTTCGTATTTCCGACCCGATGACGTCCAGCACGCGTCCGACGACGGAAACGCGGTCCGCGTCGGCCTGTACATGTATTGGGAGCACCGTGATCCCCGGAGTCGTGCGCGCGAGATCCCGGTAGGCGGCGTCGAGCGTGTGCATGTAGCCGGCGTCGATGAGGTCCTCGCCCCCGCGTCCGCGCCTCCGGATGCGCTCCATGCACGTGGCGACGTCGACGTCGAGCAGGATGTGGCGCACGCCGCAGACTCCACGCATCCGAGTTGGTGAGCATCCTGCAGCATCCGACGAGGGCGTCGTACTCGGCCTCGCTGTAGGCGTCGCGGTTGCTGCGCACGAAGATCTCGAGCACGTCCAACGGCGACCGCTCGATGACGAGCACCTCGAATCGGTTGGGGTCGGCGAGGCAGGCGTCCTCGAGCTTCATGATGCGTTCCGTGACGTCGAGGTAGTGCGCCAGCACCTTGGCGTGCGCCGCTCCGGGCCTCGTAGTTCTTCCGGAGGAGGTACTGCCAGTCGTCGACGTTCTCGTATACGACCGTCACGTGCCCATCCAGGCCGTGCCCGAGATCGGACGACGACGAGAGGCTCTGGAGCATCTGGAGCACCGACGTCTTGCCGGCCCCGATGGGACCGTCGACGACGAACTTGTGCAACCCGCGGGGCTGCGTCGCCATGGTTGCAATTACAGGAAAGAAGCGAACGCGCGCGCGGACACTGCTCATTTATGCCTCGACACAGAACCCCCAATTTTGTTTTCACGCACGCATGTCGACGACCAAGAAGCGCACGGACTATATCAGCTGGGATCGCTACTTCATGGGGGTGGCGATCGAGACCTCCAAGAGGTCCAAAGATCCCCACACGCAGGTGGGCGCGTGCATCGTCAACGCCAAGAACAAGATCGTCGGGACGGGCTACAACGGATTCCCCAACGGCATCGACGACGATGACGAGCGATTCTCGTGGGCGCGCCTGAGCGAGCATCCCGACGAACCGCTCAAGACCAAGACGTTCTTCGTGTGCCACGCCGAGCTAAACGCCATCCTCAATCGGAACGTGCTCGACACCGAGGGGTGCAGGATTTACTCGACACTTTTTCCATGTTCCGGTTGCGCCCTGGCGATCATTCAGAGCGGCATCGCCGAGGTCATCTACCTGGAGGACAAGGGCGACAAGGACGAGTACAAGGCCGCGCGCATGCTCTTTGACTTCAACAGGAGACCCGTGAAGCACAGACAATATGTCGAACCACCAAAGACGGATCAGAGTTGATCTCGATCACGTGTTTTGTTTCTCCTGATGGCTTCTGCCTCGAACATTTCCAGAATAAGGCGCGTGTGCTCTTTGCGCGTGGAGAACGCTTCTGGGGTCTTGATGAAAGGCCAGCGGCGCCTGGATGCGATGTGGTGCCACACCTCGTCGTGCTGGGCCGGTCGATCCTTGGCAGCATGCGCGGGAGGAGCGGCAGGGCGTCCTCGAAGCCAGGAGCTGACAGATCTTGATTATGACGTACGATCCGTGGAGATGGTTTGAGCTCAGCGTTTCGAGGCGAGGAGGGCGCTCATCGAACGCCACGATGATGGGCTCGAAGAATCTCCTGATGGCGTCGAGTTGGCCAGCGCTAAAGTGTTCATTCGAGCCGGCCAAGTGCTTCTCGTAGGATTCCGAAACGATTGCGACCATGCGGTGGGGCCTGCTCTCTCGATCCATGGCAAACACAAATGAAAACAGGGGTCTTTGTTTATTTATGTGCCTCGTCGTCTTCGGATCCCTCCTCGGAAAGAACAGGTGCCAGTGGCGGTGGCGCCACCCACATCACCCACGAACTGAGCGTGGCCTCGTACGGCCACCGCATGATGATCTCGTGGGGCTGGAGCACGCTGGCGAGCAATTGTGCGCGCATGTGGATCTCGGGATCGTTGAGCCGGCACGACAGCTCGTCGCGGAACCGGATGGAGATGAACCCCAGGGCCGACGGATTGGCCTCGAGCAATCGCCTTAGCGCAGCCTGCCCGGATGCAAGGGTGTCAGCGTCGACCACGCCGTCGAGTATGTCGTCGCACAAGTCAAACACCTCGGCCCTCAGATCCTCCTCAGATTCCGGCTCTCCGTCATCGTCGTCGTCGTCGTCATCGCCACCGTGCGGTTCCAACACACGCTGGCGCTCTCGCTCTGCCTTTTCCGCCGCGAGACGGACGAGCGTGCGGCGCTTGGCGATGCGCAGCGCCATGTCCGATGCGACGCTCGCAATGCCGTCGCGCACCCACCTCCCGATGGCGAGCAGGAGGTCGTTGGCGGTGGTGGCGGCGGCCATGGTGCTGCTTCTTTCTTCGGCCCGTATATATGTTTGCCCGCGGCTGTCGCGGTGCGAAAATGCAGTGACAGCTGCTTGTTTTCTTGTGTGGCCCCGATGTGAGTAAAGTTCGCTGATGGCGATGAGATCAAGTAAAATACACTGGGACCCGGATCGCGACGCAGCGCTTCCACACGACCGCCCGGTGCCTCATAAGGACCGCGTCGGAACCCTGCAAAGTAAGGCTGCCGCCAAGAAGCCGGCCGCCAAGAGGGCCAAGAAGAACTGATGGCGGGACCTGTACCGATTCGCTCAGACACACACACATAACAATGACACCAGCAACTGGCCACCGCCAACCCCCTTGGGGAGTCACCGGTAAAAAAGTCGGGTTTTCTCACAACACGCGGGCTCAAAAAGCGAGTCGAGCGCGACGTTTTCTTTTACTCACACCTTGAGCGACGCACCACCGGGTCCCGGCCACGAAGATGCAGATGCAGGAAGAGAACGCGTGCGACGGGTTCGACCTGGACGAGCTCCTTCGCCTGGAGCAGTCCCACTACGCCGAGAAACAGCGCAGGTCGGTATCTGAACAACATCGGTGGCACCAGGCAGACGAGAGCGATGTTGAGGCGGCCTCGACGTCGAGCCTCACGGCTCCGTGCGACGAGAGCCAGACCGACACCGATCTGGGACCGCGCGGGCTCAACGCCGAACAGCGGGCGGCCGACGAGTGGATGGACGAGCACCCCGACGGCAACATCGCCATCATCGGCGAGGCCGGCAGCGGCAAGACCTACTTCATCGAACACCTCAAGCGCAAGTTTGCGCTGCGGCGGTGCACGCCCGTGTTCACCGCGTCGACGGGCATCGCCGCGCACAACTTTGGCGGCACCACGACGCACCGCGCGCTCTGCCTCGGCCGAGGCGACGAGGACGTTGGCGCGCTGTGCCAGCGTCTGCTGCGCATGACGCCCGAATTCCGTCACCTCTGGGAGCAGGTCACCGACGTTGTAATCGACGAGATATCGATGGTCATGGCCGAACAGTTCGACCTCATCTACAAGGCGGTCATGTTCCTCAAGGGCGACGGTCGACCGATGCCTCGCTTCATCCTGCTGGGCGACTTCTTCCAGCTGCCGCCGGTGATGACGCGAGCCGAACGCGATCGGAGGGTCCGCGAAGGCATCCCAATCATTGCGCCGCAGAGCGTCTCGTGGCAGGACGCCGACATCTTCCGGTTCAAGACCAACGAACGCCAGCAAAACGATCGTCTGGGCGGGATATTGTCGCGCGCGCGGGTGGGCGAGCTCACCGAGGCCGACAACGAATTCCTCCAGGAGCGCGTCCGGATCACGCGCCAACTGCGCGACCAGATCGGATTCCGTCACGGCAAGCGCTACGGTCCGAACGATGTGACCGACGACGCTGAATACGAGCGCGATCTCGTGCGCATTCGCACCAAGAACGAAGACGTGCGGGACATCAACCTCGGGTCGCTGCGCCATCTCTCGGGCGCTACGGAGACCTTCCAGCGGTCCTACAGCCTGTACCGCGTCACCGCGGGGCCGGCGGTGCCCAAGGGCGTGCGGCGCGAGACCGTCTTCGTCCCCATACCGGACAACAAGCTGACGCCGAGCGAGGCCAAGATCGGCGCCGCCATGCACGACGCCCTCAAGCGCGAGTACACCGCCGAGGAGCCGCTCTACGCCAAGGTCGGCATGGAGGTCATGTTTGGGCATCGTCAACGGCGCGCGCGCCACGCTGGTCGGGTTCTGGGGACGCGACAGGGCGTCGGACGCTCACCCGTTCCTGGCCAACGGATCCGATAGGCCCGATCCGATCGTCCGGCTCAGGAGTCGTTTGCTTGGCTCCACGCGGACGACGTTTTTTATTTCGAGTCGATTTTATTTCGTCGTCCGCGTGGAGCCACACGCCTGGAAGATGCGCAGCAACAACGGCAAGCTCGAGGGCCGGCTCAGCGGCTACCCGATCCGACCGGCTGCGGCCGTCACGAGCCACAAGTCGCAGGGCAGCACGATCCGCGGAAAGGTCGAGCTCAACATCAGCCGCAACGCCATCTTCGAGTACGGCCAGGCCTACGTCATGCTCTCGCGCGTCACCCGCGGAGCCAACCTCTACCTGCTCCACTCTGATCCGAACGCAGTCATGGTGGACCCCATCGTCAAGGCCATGGATGCCAACGACTACCGGCTCGACAGTGCGGCCAAGAGAAAAAGAGAGACCGCGGTACGCGCGACACAGGTGCCCCTGCTGTTGACGCAAAAGCGACCATCGGCCAATGCGTTCAAGCCGCCGGCCCGATCCAACAACAGCAACAACGACGATGCGCGTGCGAGCCTCATGGAGACTGTGGCGCTGTCGCATGCCACCACCGGCCAGTACAAGCCCTGGGAACAACGAAACAACAACAACAACAACAAGAAGCGCCACCGCGAGTCTCGCGATTCGCGTCGTCATCGCGATCAACCCCCGGCGCCCAAGCGATTACGCCCAGACAACACGCCACGATCGGCACACACGCGCCCCACACTACGATTCGGATTGCTGCCGCCAACGACAGGCACGGTGTCGCGATCTTGACAAACAAATAAAACCCTCTTCATCATCATGGAAAAGCCCAAGTGCTTTTCTGCATCGGACATACTCGTTCGCCACATTAAGGATTGCGCGTTGATGGGCCTGGCATTGGGCAACGAGATTGTGCGCATCCGATTCTCGAGCATCGAGGTGCGCCTGGGCGCCGAGCCGATCGAAGATACGACGGTGCTCCTCAAAGAAATCAAACCGCAGAGCGTGCGATCGGCCCTCACCACCGTGAGTTGAATGGGCGCCGAGCTGTCATGGCATCCCACAGAGGATGCGATCGTATGATATCCAAGAAGCCCTTCTCCTCCTCGTCCGCCGACGACGAGAAGCCGATCTCCATCTCCTCGCTCACCTCACCTCAGCCAGCGTCGTCGGCCACGGCCACTCGTCACCGGCGTCGTCTTCGTCTTCATCGTCGACCACCTCCCCACTGTCTCCGCGCGCCTCCCGCAGCGGCAGCGGCGGACTCCACCTCCAGTCATTCCTGTCGCCACCGCCGGAGAGCCAGACGTCGACGACCCGCGGCAGCCGCATGACGCTGAACCTGCGGCCGTGGACCAGCAAGGAGGCCAAGCTCAAGCGCGAGTGGCGCGACCAGTACGACGAAGCCGACGACGCCAGCGGCCAAGTCCGGGGCGTCTCGGTGCGCGGGAGCAGCGACAGCAGCTCCTATTGGAACAGACCACAGGCTATTGCCGTCTATCGGTACAATCGACCGTCATCGTGCTGTTGAAGATGGGCGCGTTTTGGACTCACCATTGAGCTCAATGGCGGGTGGTTCTTGTGCGCAGGCGACGGCCAGAGTGGGTGCCCGACGAGTTCTCTCCCTACTGTGCCAACTGCGGGACCCAATTCGGGCTCACTGTACGACGGGTACATGGTCTCCCTCTGCATGCAAAGAACGGAATGCAATGCCGTGCAACGCTAACATCCACATCAACAGCACCATTGCCGACAGTGTGGAAACATCTTTTGTTCGTCGTGCGCCTCAGAGCACAGGGCGCTCTCTCACTTTGGCTACCAGACCCCAGTCAGGTGCGCCCAACAATCCGTTCTCATTCCTTCGTTTCCCGCGTGGTGCTGAGTATACCCCTCTGCGTGCGCATAGGGTGTGTGATGTGTGCGTGCGACAGCTGGACCAGTGGGAGCACGAGGTGGGCGGTCGGCGGCGCCAAGCCAAGGGAGGTAGCGGCTCGCGACAACAGCTCACCACATCAGCGCCCCCCACGCTGCCCTCATGCCACAGGAACGACCACGAAGGG
>CDFB01067283.1:0-25472 GCA_000826425.1 Acanthamoeba lugdunensis | reverse complement strand
AAGTGCTGGCACGCCAACGCCGACAAGCGGCCCCGCATGGAGGACGTCGTGGCCTTCCTCGACAGGCAGGTGGGCGATGACGATGATGTCGCGTCCCCCAGCCTCACCATGCCCGTCTAGGCCACGCCGGAAACATGGTTGTACTTTACTACGTAGTCGTGTGTGCGTGCAAGTTCGAACGCTTCAATTACAAGAGGTGCCTCTGTTATTCACGCAGCATGGCGTCAATCTTCTGTAGGGCGGTGAGGGTGCCATCGTAGAGGTGGATCACGGAGGTGGTGGTGGCGGGGTCGCAGTCCACAGGCGTCGGGTTGATGCGGACGATGGTGGCCCGTCCCTCGGGCAGCTCCTTCACCATTCTTTCGAAATGCACGCGCACCTGATGGTGGATTCAAACCAGGAGACATCAGGAGACATTGTTAGTGAGGTCACCATCATCACCATGACAGTTGCGAGTAGGTACCTTGGGCAGCCGCAGTCCAACACCGATCTCTAACAGCACGACCGAGGCCTTGGGGTCGTCCTTCACCATTTGCTGCACGGCCTGACACCAATTCATGAAGAGGGCCGACTCCTGCTCGTTCTCGATGAAGCAGTAATCTACAGATGATGACGGTTGGGTGTGAGAAGCGGCATCAGATCTGGCAACAACCTAACGACAGCCAAAAACGTTTGAGGTGTAGTTTACCTCCGAAGCCGTAAATGTTGGATCGAGCGAGCTTGCCACAGTGGGGGCAGGTGACGTGATTGCCCCAGTGGGTGGGGTCGACTGACGTGGGACTAGAGCGAGGCGGACCAGCGGGCGCGGTCATGTTCAGCTCGTCGTACTCCATGGCGTAGTCCTGTGGCACCTCCCACGTCTGCTGGCAACACGGCCCATCGAAGTGCTTGAACGCCGGGCTCTTGCTGCCCATAGCAACGTGAGCCAACGTACGGTGCAGCAGCCAAGGAAGAACTTGCACACGACGGTACGTACCTGCCCTCGCGCTTGAGGCCTGCACACTGCACGCGCTCATAGGTGCCGTGAGCTTGAAACACCTGTGTCCACAGACACGCGCGTGGTCGATGGCGGTGAGACAAACACAGAACGGAGAGGCCGTGTTGTGTGTGTGCGTGTGCGTGCGTGCGTGCGTGCGTGTGTTTGGCTGTACCTCTTCGGGCTGGAACCCCGCGCGGAGAAAGAAGCCGTCCACGTTGGTGGTGAAGACGAACGTACGCCCGGGCAGCGCGGAGACGCCGAGGCCCTCGAGCGATCTGATGCTGGTGGGGTCTCGCAGCTTGGCGTGCAGCGTGCGCACAAGCTCGTCGGCTCCATGCCCTTGCTGCTGCTGCTGCTGCGCGGGATAGAGCTCGTCCCGCCATCGGCGCAGGAGGTCGTAGCCGGCGTGGGGCCGCGCGGCACGGTACTTGGAGATGTTGAGCGCGGCCCACCCGAAGTAGCGCTCGGGGTTCTTGATCAGGAGAGACGGGTCGCATACGTCACGGTAGTCCAGCTTGGTGCGCTGGAAGAACTCCAGCTTGGACACATCACCATAAACTGCAGTGGCACCACACGACACACACGACACACGCCACACACGACAAGTGAGGCGTCGGTCATGGGTAGCTGTTAGTGAGAGGCTGGTAGTGTGGGTACCGGGGAGGCCTGAGTCGGCCGACATGCCCGCGCCGGCACCGACGAGCAAGAAGGTGCCCTCCTTGATGGCCTTGGCTGCTCGGCGGTAAACTTCGTCACCGCCGCCCTCGTGGGTGCCCTCCATTTGTCTTCGTTGGTTGTTCGTTGTCAGCTGACTCGTCCGGTTGCGGGTGGTCCGAGAAGTTGCCGAGCGCTTCAAGGATCGAGGGTCGAGGTGGAATGTCTGCGCTTCCGTGAAGCTGGTGCCAAGATCAAGAGGGGAATCATCAAGAAAACAGGGCAGGAAGAAAGAGAAAAGCCTGTGCATTTGTAAAAATCTGATGTACACATTTACTTCCTCTTGCTCCTGCTGATCCTTTCCTCCTGCAAATGAAGAAAGAAACAATTGTCTGACAATCAGATCTCCGTAGGTTTAACGGGAAATTGGCCTGTGCCCATTAATGGGGGGAAGCGCACCCGGAACAGGGTGTGGCTGCCGAGCATGGGGTCATATTTCTGAAGGAAGAGTTTGCGGGTGGCGGCCGGGTTCTTCGTGGTCGTGTAGAAGAAGCCGGTGCCGGCCATGCTCACGAGCTTCACCACCATATTCTACGAATTCAGGAGGGGGGGATTAATCATCATGCCTGCCGTCCCACCCGTGGGCATGCACGCTGCCAATCCATACCTGATTCTTCTTTCCCTTCGCCATCTTGCTCCTTCGTCGGCTTCTGCGATTGTTTGCGGATGGCGATCTGTCAAGGCTATGCGCGGAATTTGAGTGCTCTGCATTCCAGGATAATTCTGCTTTTCCGAACGCAACAAAAAGAAAGGCAACAGCGCCAGCAAAGCATCGCCACACCCAAATCGATTCACCACCACCAAGCAACAGCACTCGCCAACAAGACAACGCGCATCGATTAAACAAACAAAGGCACAGTGTTAGGATCAATCAAAGGCAAAGAAGAGAAAATGGAGTGCGAAAAGACAAAGGAGCAATTTGCGGAGGATCTTAAAGTGCTGGAAGATGGACAAGCCGTGTTTCAGAAGGAATTCGTGGAGCTGAAGAAGGCCAAGGCCGACAAGGCCAAGATCGATGAAGTGCTGAACCGCCTCAAGGATGGCAAGGAGAAAATCGCTGCGCTGGTACGAGGGTTGCTTCGTTTTAAATGCCCCATTCATTTAATTCAATTATTTTATAAATGTTAATGTATTTCAACAGCAAAAAGAGTTCAAGACGCTGTACCCCGAGGACACACTGTACGTTTTCACCTCTCCTGCTCGGCACCACTTGTTCTGTAACTGGATCATGATTAATCCAACGACGCGATTTTTTACATCCACAGCGGAGGCAAGGTCAAGGCGAAGCCGAAGGAAAAGAAGGAGCCCGTCGTCAAGAAGGAGAAGTTCGAAGTCGAGGTAGCGACCTACACCCTGCCCGAGGAGCTCCTCCCCGGTGTGGGCGTGGAGAGCACAAGTACGCCGTCCTCTCTCCTACTACTTGTTGTCTGTCTGACAGCAAGCTGACGCCTGGTCCGTGTGTGTCTCGCAGACCCAATCTTGCCTGTGGACGACAAGCGCAACATCCTCATCACCAGCTCGCTGCCCTATGTAAATAACGTTCCTCATCTGGGCAACATCATCGGCTGCGTCCTCAGCGCTGACGTCTTCGCCAGGTATGCCACGACACTCCCTTGTGGTTTATCTACTCTCGCATGGTCGTGGCTCTCGCTCTAACCACGTTGCTATGACCACAGGTACTGCCGTCTCCGTGGCCACAACGTGATCTACATCTGCGGCACGGATGAGTACGGTACGGCCACCGAGACCAAGGCCCTCCAGGAGGGTATGACCCCGATCGAGGTGTGCAACAAGTACTACAAGGTGCACAAGGAGATCTACGAGTGGTTCGGCTGCCAGTTCGACAAGTTTGGCCGTACCACCACCGAACAGCAAACCACGTACCTTGTCCCCCAGCCCCAGCATTTGTGGGCCTTGCTTTGCTTTACGATCGTTACGTCTGCTCGAGACTGACTCCATCTTGGTGCGATGTCTGCATGCGGGCACATATCAGGATTGCGCAGCAGATCTTCCTTGACATCCAGAAGAACGACTACCTGCTTACCCAGACGCTGGAGCAGCTCTACTGCCCTACGTGCGCCAAGTTCTTGGCGGATCGCTTCGTTGAGGGCACCTGCCCCAAGGAGGGATGCGGCTACGCCGACGCCCGAGGCGATCAGTGCGATCAGTGCGGAAGCCTTCTCAACCCCATCGAACTCGTCAACCCGCGTTGTAAGACGTGCGGCACCACGCCCGAGGTACTGTCCATCACCAGTTCTCTCTCTCTCTCCATCGCTACGAACGTCTGACGTCGTGGATGACGTGTGTGCGTTCAGCCTCGCTTCTCGGAGCACCTGTTCCTGGACCTGCCGCGGCTCGAAGGCCGGCTCAACGAGTGGGTCGACAAGTCGATCAGCCAGGGCACGTGGTCGCAGAACTCCATCTCGACGACCAAGGACAAGTGGCTCAAGGAGGGTCTCCAGCCGCGCTGCATCACCCGCGATCTCAAGTGGGGCACCCCCGTGCCTGTGGACAAGTACAAGGATAAGGTCTTTTACGTGTGGTTCGACGCGCCCATCGGCTACATCTCCATCACCGCCAACTACACCGAAGAGTGGGAGAAGGTAACATAGTCCTTCCCTCTGTTGTCTCTCTTATTAGACCTGCTTACTCACCATCTCTGTCTGTCCGCCGTGCGTTCACACAGTGGTGGAAGAACCCCAAGAACGTGGAGCTCCACCAGTTCATGGGCAAGGACAACGTTCCCTTCCACTGCGTCATCTTCCCGGCCTCCTTGATGGCCAGCGGCGGCGACTGGACCCTCCTCCATTCCATCAGCACCACCGAGTACCTGAACTACGAGAACACCCAGTTCTCCAAGAGCAGGTAAGCTCCTGCGCTTACCCTCAGCCCGCCATAGCTCTTTCTGACGTGGCCATTGTTCTTGTCTTGACAGAGGTACGGGCGTGTTCGGTGACGCGGCCAAGAACACGGGCATTCCGGCTGAAGTGTGGCGCTACTACCTGCTGGCCAACCGGCCCGAGACGTCGGACAGCGACTTCAACTGGGAGGACTTTGGTGCCAAGAACAACAACGAGCTGCTGGCCAACCTGGGCAACTTCGTCAACCGCTGCCTCAAGTTCACCAAGGACCGCTTCGCGTCGACAGTGCCTGCGCTCGGCCAGCTCACCGAGGACGACCAGACCCTCATCAAGGAGGTCGACGAGCAGCTCGAGATCTACGTCAAGGAGCTCGACCTCGCCAAAATGAAGGCGTCGCTCCAGGCCGCCATGCATATCTCGAGGCTCGGCAACTACTACCTCCAGAAGCAGGAGCCCTGGGTCCTCTTCAAGACCGACCCGCAGCGCTGCGCCACCGTGGTTCACGTGGGCCTCAACCTCGTCAAGCTGCTCACGGCGCTGCTCGAGCCGTTCATGCCCCACTTCTCGGAGAAGGTGCTGCGCCAGATGCAGCTCGACCACTCCCAGATCCCCGACCGCTGGACGTTCGAGGTCCCCGCCGGCCACGTCATCAGCGACGCCGTGCCCATCTTCCGCCAGATCAAGGAGCAGGAGCTCAAGGAGTTCGCCCACCGCTTCGCCGGCAAGCAGGAGCAGGAAGGCAAGGCCGAGGCCGTCAAGCCCAAGGCTGCCTCCGCCGCCTCTTCCTCCTCTGCTTAGTGTGGTCGCCTACTCCCTCCCCCCCCCATCGTCTGATTCGCTTTTTACATCTTTAATCTTTTTGTCAAGATTGATTGATTTTACAGTCGTTCGAGTTCTGCTCGTTTCCGCTTCGACTTTGTGCGATCCAGCTCAGGCGAGTCGGGCTTGGCGTTTCGCTGGTGGTGGGCGACCCCGGCAGCGATGGCGGCGCGTAGCTCCTTGAGGATGCGCTTGCGGTGGCCGAGAGTGGTGATGCCCAAGTCCTCGACGAGGGCGGTGTCGGTAAGTGCCGTTAGTCGTCGGCCGTCGATGTGGTGGTCGACGAACACCTGGCGGTAGTCGGCCAGCTGGATGAGCTTGAGCCAGTCGCACACGTCGCGCTCCGACCACTGGGCCACCGCGGGCCGGCCGCGCAGTCGCCGGCGTGAAGAGTGGCGGGCCTCGGCAGTGCGTCGCAGGAGCTGCTTGCGGTGGCCCCACTTGCTGACCCCGATCTCGCGCAGGGCCACCTCGTCGAGCGAGAGCAGCCGGCGCCCCGTGATGCCGCCCAGCTCGAACTGGGCGCTGTACTCGGGCAGGCCGCACATCTTCAGCCAGGTCGCGACCTCGTCTGGGGTCCAAGTGCGCGGGTCTGTCAAGAGGAGCGACTGATCAATAAAGGACAACAAAGAACGAAGCGAGGACTGCCCCAATGGGTAGATACCGAGATCAAGGAAGAAGCAGGAGTTGTTGATTCCCCGTAGGCGGCGGAGCAGGCGCTTGCGGTCGCCCAGCCTCTCCACGCCGAGACAGCGAAGGGTGAGGTCGTCCAGTCGCAGCAGGTACTGCCCGTCCACTCCACACGAGCGAAGGCATTCGCGCACGTCCTGCTCGAACCCCAGCTTCAGGAGCCACAGCTCCACCTGATCTGTGCCCCAACTATTGACCACTGCAGCGAGGAATCTTAGGGTCAGGCCTGAAGTAATCAAAACAAGGCAAGCAAAGACATGACTGAGGAGAGGAGAGAACATACGGCCTACGCTGGGTGGTGCTGACATGCTGCGGTTGTCAGAAATGATGAGACTATGGCGCTGAAGATTGATAGTGCTGTGGTGCGCCAATCTACCCTTGATCGCGGTCTTAGCTTTGTGGGCGAATTCAAGGAGATGGCTCCGCCAATGGCCCCAAGAGGTGACCACAGCACGGCCAGATGTGAGGTGCACCACGTGGGCAGGGCTCCAATTATGGTATGGGGCATGCCTATTCTCACGTGTGGTTGTAACGAAATTGACCTTTTACAGCCATGTGCTCAAATCTGGCACATTCTGTGTCCTAGCGGTGACCACTCCCGTGAGGGATGCTCCCGCACTGCTTCGCCATTGGATGAGTCACGTCACCCGAGCCATTCTCGACGTAAGTGGTGACGTACCCCCAACCGTCCTTCACGTAGGCACTGACGTCA
The DNA here is from genome assembly GCA_000826425.1 of Acanthamoeba lugdunensis. Classification (NCBI taxonomy): domain Eukaryota; phylum Discosea; order Longamoebia; family Acanthamoebidae; genus Acanthamoeba; species Acanthamoeba lugdunensis. The sequence goes on along the minus strand of CDFB01067283.1, from coordinate 18,697 downwards.
GTTTGCGAGCGCACACGTATCGACAACAGCGGCTTACGCATTGGTCACGCGGCGTGCTCGCGCTGATGACTACAATTTGATCTCTTTTGTGTCGTGCTCTGGAAGTACAAAAAAAAATACCCATTTAGGTCGTTTGGTTAGGTGCGCGCCTTGACTTTGCTCTTGTCGCCCGAGCCGGACCTCTTGGCGCGTGCCTTGCTGGAATTGGGCAAGGGGGCAGCGGCGAGGGTGGGCGAGCTGGTGGACGAGGACGAGAGCCGCCTCATCATCTCCTCGACCTTGGCGTTCTGCTCCTCCAGCTCCTTGACCCGCTTGGCCAGGTCCTTGGACTTGCGCACCAGCTTCTCCTTCTTCTTTTTCTCCGACTTGCGCTTGAGCGTCTTCTGTCGCTTGTACTCCTGCTCCAGCACCGGCACCTGTCGCGATCATGACAGACGCAGCACACAGACAATGGAACGACACGACACACACTGAGCAATTGCAATCTCGACCACCAGTGACGGAATGCAGGCGCGGCGTACTATTTGGTGGAAGTAGGGGCGGCTCATGAAGTCGCCGTCCCAACACATCTCTATCAGCGCCTTGATTGAGTTGGGGCATTTCTAGCGAGAGAGAGAGAGAGAGAAAGGGAGTAGCATCAGCATTCGCGAAGAAGAGCAATGGTGCCGAGGAGAGAAAAATAAGGGATGAGCACCTGGGGCAGGGGTCCGGGCCGCTTGCCGGAGAGGACCGGGTAGACCAGCTGCGGCAGCGCCTTACCGTCCCACGGCTTCCTGCGCGTGAACAGCTCCCACAGCCTGCCCACACGCGAAAGGGAAACCCGTCAAAATGGGCCAACACAAAGAACGAAAGCGAAGGTCGGGGAGGGGCGTACACGATGGCGAAGGAATAGACGTCGACACGTTCATCGGACTTGCCGCCATATCGGCCAGCCTCGTCGCTGTCGAGCAGCTCCGGCGCCTGTACGCCACCAATGAATACCGTGAGCAGCTGAAGCAAGAGGCACCCCTGCAGCTCCCCTTGAGAGGAGGGAGTGTGTACCATGTAGGGAGCAGTGCCGTGGATGCCCTGATGGGTGAGGGTGTGCTCCCGGGTCTTCGACAGACCAAAATCACAGATCTTGGGTCGCATGTGTTCGTCCAACAAAATGTTTTGCGGTTTCTGAGAAGGCCCCACACCATCGGAGCTAAAGTCAGCGAAGACAAAGGCAGCCATGCAGGTCGGAGGAGGGACGGGGCGCATACGAGATCGCGGTGGATGATCTTGGAAAGGTGGATGAAGTTCATGCCCTGCGCTATTCGCAGCGCGATATTGGTCTTCTGCAGACGGTTGAGCTTCGTCTCCTTGGCGTGCAGCAGCTCGTGCAAGCTGCCTCCCTGCAATCATCACGCCGTGTAAGAGAATCTCAGACCAGAGCCCACGAAAGAAATTTAGGAGGGGGGCCGTCGGTATACCTCCATGTACTCCATCATGAGAAGAAGGTCAGGCGCGTCGCAGCAATAGGCCATCATCGCCACGATCGTGGGGTGTCGAAGCTTGCCCAGGATCTCCACCTCATTACGGAAGTCGCTCATCACGCGCGACCTGTCAACAAGCGCGTCAATGAGGTGAGTGATGAGCGTCCACGCGGCAAGGGGACAAGAGGTGGGCACAGGCGCTGTTATTGTGTACCGGTTGAGTTCGACCATCCGCATCTGCTTGAGAGCCACGCGTGTGCCTCGCCAGCTGGCTGAGTGCACCGAGCCCGAGGCCGTGACGGCGATCATGTCGCCCATATCCAGTTCGTGCCGCTCGAACGTGGGCAGCGGCAGATGCACACCCTGCGGCCCTGTTTGAAACACCACCAAAATGCGCGGTTCGGAGTTATTTACGACACGCACGAGCTCGGGGGAGGTGCGGCGAAGCGAACGTTTGGCGAGGTCGCTCGGCGTATCGAAGGGCTCGAGCTCGCTGATGGAGACCTCGGACTCGTTCAGGGAGGTCCGCGACTCGGACGTCCGCTTGCGCGATGAGTGTGAGTCCTCCGATTCGTTCTGCGAGGCCTCGCTCACCGAATCCGAGCGCTTCCTCCCCTTGGCGCGCGATCTGATGATGTGTCGTGTGTCGTATCACGTTGTGTTAGGTTGGGTGATTTGGTCTCTCTCGAATTATTCAAACAATTGCGCGACGGGTTTAGCGCACGCGTACCCTTTCCTCTTCTTCTCGGTCGAGGGGTGCTTGGCGTCGAACTCGCTCACGTACTTGGCGATGTCGATGTCCAACGGACCCGAGCTCCTGCGTTCTCTGCTGCCCTTCTGTGTACGCAGCCGCGGCGAGGTCGGCGGCGGCGATCGCGTCGCCTGCCTGGACAACCCGGGTGGGGTCGGTGGTGCCACCGCAGCCGCCGCCGGCGCGGGCGTCGGCTTGGCCGACTCGCCGGCCTTGCCTTCCTTCTTCTTGGCCGAGCCGCCCCACTTAAGGAGGCTCTTGGCCTTGAGGTGCCTGTGGCTGGGCTTCTTCGTGTCGGCCGCCGCCGGCTCGTCGGGCAGGGTGTCGGGCGCAGCGGCCGCGTCGCGCCGGGAGTTGAACGGCGACTTTTTGGCGTTGTAGAGCGGAATGCCGGGGAAGGGCGAGGCCGACGTCGATTCAACTTTGTTGCTGCCGCTGCCATTTTTCTTTTCCCTCTTTCCTTTGGTCTTCTCCTGCGGCGGCGCCTGCTTGGCCTTGGCTGCGGCGGGAGACGCGGCGCGAAGGATGATGACTTCGTTGTCCACATCGTCGTCTTCGCTTTCCTCTTCGCTGTCGTCATCGTCATCATCCGTGTCGTCGCTGTCGCCGCCATCATCGTCTTCTCCCCTGATCTCCTCGTCGTCCTCGGCGATGGTGCAGGTGTCGCTGGCGTCGCCCTCGCGCGGGGAGAGTGGGCTGGGAATGATGCCCATCTCCTCGTAGAGCTCCTCCATCGCCTTCTTGCCGTGGGCCTTTCGCCGCAGGCCCGTCACCTGCTGCATCACCCACTTGCGCTGCACTGTCGAGGCAATCCCTGTTCGCCCGATCTCGAGTGGTAAGCGAACCATCAAGGGGGGGGGGGCAAAGAACGAAGACGACGATGAAGAAGAAGAGGACGAAGGGTGACATGGCACAGCGAAAAATGGAAGGGAGGGAAGGGAGAGCGCACCCATTTCAATAAGGTCCTCGTTGTCGAGGTCGAGAAGGTCTTCTCCCAGAATCTGGTGTTTGCGGAAGGCGCTGCGGTAGGTTCCGCAACCGATGCCGTCCAGCCACCGGCCCACCTCCTCCTCGCCCCACTTTGTCACATCTTGTCCCCCCGACCCACCTAAACCGCAAAAAAAAACAATTTATTTACCTCCCCCACTTGTGAAGATTTGGGAGATGAAAAGGGTCCGTGAAAGAGATGTAGAGATTAGGTACCTGGCGAGTGGGGACCCCTTCTGCCAGGAGAGGCGGGAGGGACCCTAAGCTTGCTCCTTTCCGTCATCTGTTCTATGATACAAGCACCGCGGCCTCTGATGTTTCGGTGGTCAAGGAGGGTGGAGGCAGGTTTGCGTTGGTGGGACAGGAAACGAAGGCCAAAACGGAAACGAAAATACCGGAGTTGTTGACACCAAGAGGGCCACCAAAAGATGAAGATGGACGCTCTCTCGACCTGGTTGGGTGGTCGTCGTATTTTGGGGCCGTTGTGGCCACTTGGTCAAACCCAGCTTTTTGCCGGCAGAAGGGAGGGTAAGACCGGCAAAGGACTCCTGGACACGGCTTGGTGGTGGTTGTGTCGCGATTGCGGCAACACAGCTACGCGCGCGCTCCGCTGTGGCTGTTTGCCCGCGCACCTCAAGCAAGGCTCCGCGGTAAGCACGAGCGGAAAAGTTCAACATACCTCGCCAGCACGTTTGATTCTCATAAACACGAAGGAGAAGGAGAAGAGCGAAGGGAGACGAAAGCGAAGGGAGATATAAGCCCCCCCCCCGCGCCCTGTATTAGTAAGTTATTAGTTATTGGTTCGTTGTTGGCAAGGTCTCCCTCCCTCCGATGCGGCGGTTCACCTCGCTCCGCCCGAAGAAGGGGTGGCGAGAGGAGGAGGTGCTCATGTCGCCCCCCGCCTTCTACGCCTCTTCGGACATGCCCCCGCCCCGCGCACCGCCGGCGCACCACAGCACAGCCACCACCAAAAAGAAGCGGCACGCCACCCTCAGCCGGCTCGAACGCTCTCAAACCCTCTCCACCTTCTCCGTCCCCGTACCTCCCCCCCCCCTCCGCTTTCGTGCTTCACCTTCGTTCGCGTGGTGTCCGTTCATTTACGGGGAAGCGCTGTTTTTGGGGTGTTGTGCGGACCACCGTATCCTGGAGCTTTTCTGGCAGCCCTGCATTGACGTGTACTGTGTGACTCATTTCCCCCACCTCTCTTTCCATCACTTGGCGTGCACCAAACAGCCGTCGGGGCGTGAGAGCGACGACGAGCACGCGATGCTGCCCACGTTGGCGGCGGCCGCGACGGAGGAAGGTGGGCGGAGGCACACAGGCGAGTTGGCCTCCTCGCTGCCCACGCGCAAGGCCGGCAATAAGGAGAAGTCGTCGACGGCCGCCAAGAGGCCGTCCAACGGATTCTTCCACTCGGTGAGCGTACGCAGCATCGGCGGAAGTGGCTGCGGATCGGACTCGTCGCTCTCCTCCAACTCGTCGCTCTCGTCAGCCTCCATCTCCTCCTCCACCGCCCTGTGGGAGGACGCGCCCGGCGATGCCGACGCCGTGACGCACGGAGCCGCCGTCATCGCCCGCCTCGTCCGCCTCAAGACCGTCCCCTTCCAAGAGGTGCCGCTGCTCACCCAGCTGACACAAGCCCAATGGCGCCTTGCCGTGTACTGACTCTCTGGCCTGGGTGGCGTGACTGTGGCGTTGTTGGCGACACGACACAGTGGAGTGTGAAGGACGTGTGCATGTGGCTCGACCTGCTGTGCATGGGCATGTACATACCGGCCTTTCGGCGAAACGAGGTGACCGGCCAATACCTCACCCAGATCGACAAACACGACCTCCGCTCGATGGGCATGAAGAGCATCGGTACGCGCACGCCTGTCACGCGGCTGTCGTCATGCGGCGGGCGACATGACGATGCTGATGGGCTACACGTGTGTTGCGCAGGTCACCGCAAGCGGTTCGAGCGACGGCTAAAGATGCTGGTCGACAAAGACGAGGGCGCGCTCGATGAGCCGTCGCTCACGGAGCGAAGGGGCGCCAAGAACTCGTCGGCCCTGTGGAGTATGAGCTACCAGCAGTCGCAGCAACAGCATCACCATCATCAGCACCAGTCGCACACGAGCTCGCTCAAGATCCCGTCGTTCTCTATCTCTTCGTTCTCGATTGGCGGCGCGTCGAAGAAGGAGCGCGAGGAGAAGGCCAAGCAGAAGCAGAAGCAGCACTCCAACAACAGCAGCGTGTCGAGTCGCGCCTCGGTCGACGATAGCGCGGTCGGGCTGCTGTCGAGCGAGGGCCAGGCCACGGCCACAGCCACGGCCAAGCACGGCACCATCGACAGCCTCATCGAGACACTGACATCGACGACCAACCAGGCCGACGCCAAGCAGGTCATTGAGAAGGTCGTCGGACCTAAAGATGCGAAAGCCGCCGGAGTTAAAAATGGGACAGCGAGGCAAGAGCGACGAGGCAGCGTGAGCCTCATGATCGAGCACTGGGAGCTGCTAGGCACGAGCTCGGGCACGGTCCCGACCAAGCTCACCCGCACCACGTCCGACGATCAGCCCGACCCGCTCTCGAGCCGAGCAACCGCGCTCGACGATCGTCAGCCGCTCTCGCCCAAGTCGCCTACCAAGCGCAAGTCGCCGCGAGCCTTCATGCACTATTTCTCCCTGTCTCGGAGCTATCGCCCGCACGCCGCTCCTACCGATAGCGCGGCTCCGGGCCACAGACCGGCGGCACAGCACAGCGAAAGCGAGTCGAATGCTGGAGGGAAGCAGCCAAAGCCGAACGTCGGTGGCGGTGGCGGGGCTGAGCCGCCGGTGGTACCGATGCTGGTGATCTCTCCGGCGGTGCGAGCGCTGCAGAAGGAGACCCAGCGACGGCGCCGGCTCTCGATTCCCGTGACTCCGAGGGAGAAGCAGGGCACGCAGATACTCCTGCGGCTCAACGAGGAGAGAGAAGCGGCCGAGAGACGACAGATACTCGAGCAGCAACAGCAGCAGGAGCAGCCACCAGCGGCGCTGGCCAAACCCAAGGGAGCGCGGACCGAGCGTGAGAGCGCTGAAGCGAAGTCGAGCGGAGAAAGCCATGAAGCGTCGCCGATCGACACGTCGACGGCCGGCGCGAAGACAGTCAAGGTGGAGGTGAAGGCGGAGGAGCAAATGGAGAAGGTCGAGAGCGTTGCAATGGAAGCTGAGATATCGACGAGCCCGCTCGAGAAGCAGGAGAAGGTCGAGAGCGGTGCAGCTGAGATGATATCAAGCCCACTCAAGAAGAAGGAGAAGGAGCCCAAGAAGGAGAAGACATCGCGGAAGCCCCACAAAAAGGAGCCCAAGAAGAACGAAGAAGACGAAGGAACGCCGACGCTACGGAAGGCGCGATCGAAGTCGCTCAAGCGGAGCACGGCCAAGGCCCTGGCGTCGTCGATGGACTCTTCCCCTCCCGACGCCGCTCTCGAACCTATCGCAAAGAGCGAAGCGGCTATCGCGGAAAAGCCGAAAGAGCGAAGAACGAAGGGCCGATCGAAGAGCCTGGGCAAGGGCAGCGGCAAGGAGATCAAGCGCGAGCTGGTGACCGACACTATCAAGGAGGATAAGGAAGCCAGGAAGGGCAAGCGACGGACCGCCGGCCTGCTCAACGATTGGCGGAAGAACCTCAAGACCGGCGAAGATGGAGGAGACGACGTGGTGGCGACGACGGTGGCCAAGTCGCCGGTGGTGCGAAAGGTCAGGCGGCGAGAGACGCTGGGCTCCCTCGCTGAGGGGCAGCGACTCACGGGCGGCAAGGAGGAAAAGAGCGAATACGGCGGCGAGAAGGTGAAAACGAGGAAAGCGAAGAAGACAGGCTTCGACGCGACCATCCACGCTTCCCTCGACCACCAGGCCATCGGAGCTATACGTGGCGATGAAGAGGAAGAGTCGCCCAAGCAAAAGAAGAAGAAGAAGAAGCGATCGAAGAGCCTGAGCAGGAGCGACGGGAAGGAGATGATGAAGAAGAAGGAGCTCCTCCTTGGCACCAAGACTGTCGATCCGATGGAAAAGCTCAAGCGGGCCAAGGAAAGGCACCACTCCGCCGAGGACCTCATCCAGGAGCACCACTCGGCCAAGCGAAAGAAGAAGCGAAAGTCGATCGAGCAGAAGCTCGGCACGACTTCATCTTCAACCGACGACAGCGAGCCCACCGCCACCTCCACCACCGACGACTCCAGGCAAGATAAGAAGAAAAAGAAGAAGGCAACGAAGGCACCGTCTCCATCATCGTCATCGTCGTCCTCTTCATCGTCCGCATCAACCCCAACGCCAACTCCCACGGCTAAGTCGAAGAAGAGGCAGCACGGCAAGGAGAAGGGAAAGGAGCGGGACAAGGGCGGCCGACTGCGCAAGTCGGGGCAGAACACGCGCGACAAGCGGGAGGCGGCCAAGGCGCGCGAGAAGGCGGAGGACGAGATGGATGCCTGGTGGTGGCGCAAGCGGGCCGATCGGGTGATGATCAAGTGCTTCTGGGGCGACGAGTTGACGATCGTCTTCGTGCGCCCCGACATCCGATTGCCGCAGCTCAAGCGTCTTCTCCGCAAGCAGTTCCTTCAGCCTCCCCACTGGCGCATCGAACTCAAGTCGCATTACAACCTGCAGGTTTGTGCTCTGTTTTTCATCGCGTGTCGTGTGTCGTGCGGTGTGCGGTGTGTGCGTGTCGTGCGACATTTCTGACGATCGTGCTTGTGTGCAGAGGCGGCTTGTGACGCTGAACAAGACGGCGTACCTGCACGCGGCCTTGCAGTACCACGTCCGAACGTCCTACGACCCGAAACACCCCATGGAACGAGCCGCGATGAGGCTCTTCCTGCGCGAGGTGTCCTGATGCCTTCAGCCCGCGACTCCACGAATCGTGCACGTTTCTTTATGTGAACGAGTTAATAGAAACAAAAAAGAAAATATTGTTGTAACGCTGCCTGCCGCTGGCCAACAAAGCTTTTAGTCGGCCAGCTTCATCCATCGGCAACCACCCAACCAACTCAAAGCAAGATGAGAGCAGCGGAAACAACGGCAACGGCAACGACTACCACGACGCCCTCGTCGTGCGGGGTGCACAAGGCGGAGCTGAAGCCCAACAACCCGGAGCGGATATGGAAGACGTGGAAGTTCCCACGGACGGGCCACACCCTGACCGGCTACTCGCGGTCGGCCGACAAGACCTTCTTCCACATCCCCGAGATGCAGGTCGGCCTCGACGCCGGCATGTGCCGTGGCCGGTACCCTCCTCTTTTTTTCTTTCTTTGATTTATTTTTCCTTTTAAATATAATTAGTGTAAAAATAAAAGCAAATTATTTATAAAAAGTGGTAATTTAATAAAAAACATAACTTAAATTTGTGTTTGGGCAGACAACCGAAGTACGTGTTCCTGACGCACACGCACTCGGACCACTCGGTGGACGTCGCCTACATGAGCAAGAAGGAGGGGATGACCCTCTTCTGCCCTGAGGTACTCTCGACTGCATTGAATGCACCACTGATGACGTGCGATCTGATCGCGATGGGTTGTGTGTCGTGTGTCGTGTCGTGTCGTGTGTGGCGAGCGATCAGGAGGTGTCGGGAGTGGTGGAGGAGTACATCAAGGCGTCGTCGCAGCTGAACTGGGGCCAGCCCATACCCGAGGGCCACGGCTTCATGGCCGGCAGCCTGCAGCCCGTCAAACCCGGCGATACCTACCTCATCAAGAACGGACTCTACCAGGTCACCGTCCTCCGATGCTTCCATTCGGTACGACCGCACACACCGCACACACCGCACACACCGCACACACCGCACACACCGCACACACCGCACACACCGCACACACCGCACACACCGCACACACCGCACACACAAATGAATGACGGTGTGGCGTGGTGTGCCCAGGTGGCATGTGTGGGTTACGCGTTTGCGGAGCGGAAGAAGCGGCTGAGGCCGGAGTACGTCGGCATGCCGGGCAGGGAGCTCGGGCGGCTGCGCAAGGAGGGCGTCGAGATCGAGGAGGAGACCTACGCTCCGCTGTTCGTCTACCTGGGCGACACCTCGACCCGGGTCTACGAGGCCCACCCGGAGGTGTTCGACTACCCGGTCATCATCACCGAATGCACCTTCATCCCCGACCCGCACGAGGTACCCACACCAACGACGCCTCTTGTTCCCCCCCCCCCAAACTCGCCGCGGCTGTGTGGCTCACCCGCGTTTGGTTGGGCGTAGGATGATCAAGTGATCATGGAGCGGGCGGAGAGGGACGGACACATTCACTGGAACAGTTTGCAGGACATCGTGCTGGCGCACCCCGACAACACCTTCGTCCTCATTCACTTCAGGTACGCCTCATCACACAGCATTCTGTTCTTCTCCTGGTCTCTCATTGCTGCGCAACTGGACCCGTTTTCTGTTTCTTGTGTGTTGTTGCGCGTGAGAGCAGCCTTCGATACAAGGAGCGCACAATCCACCAGTTCTTCGACGACCTGGCCACGCGGGAAGAGAACCCATTGCCGCTCGACAACGTGGTCGTTTTTGTGGGCGAGTGCAACGAAGGCAACCCAGACAACTGATGAGCTCAGCTCAGCGCCCACGTACACTCTATCTGGAATGAACCGCGAGCAAGTCTCCTCAAAACATTGTCGGGCCTTCATTGAGCACGCAGCCAACGGGCAAAGACCACACACACATGATGGTCATCAGACGTTGTTGGTGGAGGGCGCCTGGTAGGCCGCCTGGTTGTAGCTGTAGGCGCCATAGGGCATCTGCTGCTGCTGGGGCAGGGCCTGGTGCTGCTGCGGCGCCGGGGCGAAGCCGGCCGGGTTGGGGTAGTAGTACGCCGGCTGCACCATCACGGGCGCCTGCTGGCAGTACTCGTCTGCTTGCGCCCGCGAGAAACCACACGTCAGCAAAAGAAGAAGTACACGAGCCAATGAGGAAAGATGAAAGGATGAAGACGAGGGCCACCTTGCGGGAGGGTGTTGGTGCTGGGGCTGGCGGCGCTGGAGTACTGGGGCATGATGTCGATGACGAGGTACCAGCGACGGTAGCCCTTCTCGAGACGGAAGTTGATGCCCAGCGGGTTGTAGTGGGCGTTGGCCTGCGCCAGGTACTCCTCGACCCTCTTCCTCAACTACGCACAAAGACCACCATTGGAGTAAAAATTAAAATGAAAAGCGAAGGGGGGGGGGAAGAGCGAAGGCTTGGAGGGGAAGAACGAAAGCGACCGCNCGATGGAGAAGATGATGGTCATGACGGCGAAGAAGAACATGAGGCCCTCGAAGAGCCAGGTCGTGGTGAAACTGTCGTAGGCGTAGTTCCACGAGGTGATGTCCCACAGGAAGATGCCGAACGAGATCCAGATGCCGATCACGCTGAGCCACATGAGGGTGCGCATGGCCGACGGGGCCTGGAGGGTGCAGTTGAGGCCGTGCATGGTGGCCGCAAACTGTCCGTCGTCGACGCGGCCGCGCAGGAGGAACGGGAGGCTCTCATCGAACTCACCGACGCGGAACAGGCGCCTCCTCATGTTCAGCCGCACCTGCGTCGGGGCCACGCCATGCACGGCCTGCGTCGAGTGGATGATCAAAGTCTGCTGCTCCATCTTGTGTTCTTCAGCTGATGTACAATACTGAATCGAGGTATGAGGGAGCTCTTATCCGTGTGATTTTCGGAGTTGAAGAAAGGCGTGCGCGTTTTCTTGTTCTCTTTTCACTGCGGTTGTTGTGTGCGTGTGCGTGTGCGTGTGCGTGTGCGTGTGCGTGTGCGTGTGCGTGTGCGTGTGCGTGTGCGTGTGCGTGTGCGTGTGCGTGTGCGTGTGCGTGTGCGTGCGTGGTGAGAGTGTCACGCAAAATGGTTGCCTGGGTTGGTGACCAGTTCATGTGTGTCGAGACGGAAAAAGTACAATAGAGAGAGGCTGGTGATCGCATCTGTGGGGGGCTTCAGTCGAATTCGTCGAGTTCGAGGAGGAGCTTGACGAGTTCGGCCTTGCCGTAGAAGATCTGGTTGATGCCGGCCACGGCGCTGGAAGACGAGGTGAGCTCGTCGGCGGCGAGCGCTACCGGGCCGGAGGCCGACAGCGACGCGCCGGGGGCCAGCGAGAACCGCGGGTTGAGCTCCCGCAGCGATTTGCCGCTCGTGCTCAGCCGCTTGCGTGCCATCGAGTTGTTCGACGACGACGACCGCTTCAAAAACTTGCGCTTGGCCGACGTCACGTCGTCCACCGACCTGGTAGAGTCGGTCAGCCCGCTCCCGCCGCTTCTGCTGTCACCCCCGGCTTCGCGCTCGCTGCTGCTGTCGTTTTCGCTTTCGTTCTCGTTCTCGTCGTCCTTGTTCGTGCGTGTCGCAGTGTCGCTGGACGTCGAATCCTGTTGCTGTTGGTCGTTGTCGTCCCTGAGCTTCACGCTCTTGCGCTTCTCGTCGGCGTCCTCGATCCGCAGTTCGACCCTCTTGCGCGCGACGCTGCCTGAGCTCTTTAGTTCCTCCCCGCCGCTGATGGTGCTCTCCTCGCCGTCGTCCTTCTCCTTCCCCTTATCGTCGCTGTCAGACGCTCGGCGGTGCGGCTCTCGCTCGCCGAGCTTCGGGGACCGCGTGATGGGTCGGGCGTAGGTCGTGCTCGCTGTCGCCCCACAGCCACACGGGGGAAGTAAGTAAGGCTCGGATCTAAAAAAATGACACCGACAAAAGGCACACAGCACATAGAGAGCCCAACTGGACCGAAGGCCTACCTCTAGATGCGAGGCCGGAGCTCTTGCTGCCCAGCGACGAGGGCACCACCTGCCGCTGCTGCATGTTCTCCCAATAGGCCAGCCGATCGAGGATGCGCTTGCTTAGGCTTCGCCTCCGCAGTCTATCAATGGACCACTGGCTTGTGAGCACCGAGACACGCACACGCACACGCACACGCACACGCAGCACCGCACACACAACACGCACAGTGCGCTGCGTACCGCTCTTGAATCTCGCGCACATCGACCTCCTCGGCCGGGACCACGGGCGACTCGTACGGCGTGAACAGGCCTCGCTGCGCGCGGGTTGAGGTGGAGATGGCGGTGAGCTGCCGCTTCTTGTTGTGGTCCTCTGACATCGAGCTGGCCAGCGCGGGTGTGTCGCCGTCGTCTTCCCGCGGGGCAATACTGCCCGACGTCGCAGTAGACGCGAACGCGGAGGCGGCGACGGTGGCCAGGTCCCGCTCGCCGTCCCTGAGCGGAGCGGGTGACGTCTGCTTGCTGGCTTGGCCCGTGCGCACAGTCTTCATCATCCGCGGCGCCGTGCCCGGCGTCCCGCTCTGCCGGGCCTCCTTCGCCAGCTTATCGTTCTCGGTCTTCAGCGCTTCCACTTTCCTGTTGTCGGTCACCACCATGTGACGCGTTGAGTCAGAGCGCGAGGCGACACGTTCAGAGAGGAATTCAGGTGGGTACCGCTTGAGCCGCTCCATCTGGGTGTGCTGGCGATCGTTTTCGAGGATCTGGAAGGCCAGACTCCGCTCGGCTTTTGACTGCGCCTTCTTGGCCTCCTTGAGTTGGCTGCTCATCAAATGCCACACGGCACACAATCATCAGCATCACCTCGTGTGTGTGTGTGTGTGTGTGTGTGTGTGTGGAGGGGTCATGGTTGAGGGTGGCATACCTCTGGAGAGACTCGACCTGCTCGCGCATGCGGTCGGCTTGACGCTGCAGGGCGGAATTGAAGCTGCCCTTGTCCTCCTGCTCGGCCTGCGCTTTCATCGACCCGCTGCCGCTCGAGCGCAGCGTGAGCGTCGACACCTGCCTGCCCCCGGCCGCCACCGTCGGCGTGTTGGCCTCGCGTCGCCTCAGCGGCGGCGGGGTGCTGGCCTCTGCTTGTTTCTGTGTCGCGGCAGTGCCACCACTGCTGGGGAGTCGTGGGACTGTGGCGCCCGTCACGTTCGATGGCGACGACCGCGGAGGCGATAAGGCGCCGGCGGAGGTGGTGAGCTCCTGCTCGTCGGACTCGAGTTCGCGCTGGAGCGTGGCCAGGGTGTTCTGAAGCCGCTTCTTGATGCTGTTCTCCTCCTTGGGCGCCTCGGCCGGCGCAGGTGTCGGTGCTGGCGCAACATTGGTCGTGGCAGCGGCGGCGGCTGTTGGCGCCAATGTCTCAGTTGCCTCCTCGACCTCCGACTCGGTGTCCGTTTCCTCGAGAGGCATCGGTGGTGATGATCCCATTCGCCGCCTGCTCTTATTTCTACGGGTGTCTTCTTCTTCGTTCTCGTACCTGCCCGTCGCATCCAGAAATTAGTTCACACGACGCGCACGACGCGCACACACAAAAACGTATCGGTGTGATGACGCAGTTTGGGGAGAGGGGTGAATGACGTACGCAACGCTGAACTTGCGGACGGAGTAGGAGGGAAGGGCGATCTTGCCCGATGGGCCGGGGAGAGGTAGGTTGTATTTGATGGCGATGCGGGAGATGCGCTTGAGAATTGACTCGAACGACGGCCGCAGCGCGGGGTCCGCGTTCCAGCAGTCGGTCATCAGGTCCTTGTACTCCAGATAGCAGTCTGCTCACGCACAGGGCACGACCGACCACTAAGACTAACTCCGAAGAGCGAATAACGAAAGCGACAGGAGCGAAGAGAGGGGGACGGACCTGTCGGAACTTCGGGACGATCGCCGGCGATGATGCGCTTCTCGACGCCCGACCAGCCCGACTCGGGGATCTGTGAGGCGAAGAGGGTTTCGCCCGTGACCAGCTCATAGAGCAGCGTGCCGTACGAGTAAACCTGCAGGTACGTGCGTGTTTTGAACACAAAGATGGGACTTAGCAGCGAAGCTCGGGCGCGCATTGTAGGATGGACGGAGGGTACATCGGACTGGGCGGTGTGTTTCTGCTTGGACAGCACCTCAGGCGCCAGCCAATACGGGGCATCCTCTGAAACCAAGACGAGAAAAAAATGGTGATTAAGTTACAGTCTTCATTAGGTGCGCGCACGTATGAGCGTACCTCGGTTCTCAACGTAGATGGGAGCCCAGAAGAGGCCGAAGTCGGCGATCTTGGCCACCACCACTGACTCCTGGCTCACATGCTCCATTGCGAGCTGTCGTGGCGACGATTACAGTCGTGAGTTCACCGAGGCACCACCACCAACAACCTGACTTAGTTGTAGAGAACAGCGTAGAGTGGAAGCGTACCAAAACGTTGGAGGAGGTTAGCCGGCCATTGATGACTCGGGGAGTGAGGTTGTGCAAGAACATCATCGCACGCGCAATGTCGGCCGCAATCTTGTGCGACACACACAGACACACACAGACACACACACACACACACACACACAGACACACACACACACACACACACACACACCAGAGAGTGATGAGCTTGAATGTACGGAGGCGTCAGGTACAGGAGCACGGGTCAACCTTGATGCGGAACTTCCAGTCAAGGGGCACAAGGCGGTGGGAGGCGGGGTCCGCGAGGAAGGTCTCGAGCGAGGGTCCCTCGACGTGCTCCATCACCAGACTGAAAGGGTCCTCGCACATACCTCGGAGCGGGACGATGTTTGGATGCTCCAGACCACTGCGCAATTGGTGACGTAAGCCAGCGCACACGCACATGCACCACCGCACACACGCATGGTAGTATACGAACCCGATTTCCCACACTTGAGCGCGGAACTCGTTGGAGACGGCAGTGGCGGAAAGGCTGCTGGCCGAAAGCGACTCCTCGCGGAACTGCTTCACCACCACCGTTTCGTCGCCCAGCTGCGCCTTGAATCTGATCATTATCGAGAATGCGCAATTCGTGGGTCGTTAGTTAACCCCCGCCAACGCTGAACTGCCAGGTCGCAGCCAGCTACGTACACTTTGGTGCGGTTGTTGAGGGCGAGCTGATCGATGATGCGCATGTCCTCCTGTTTGACGATGATGCGGTTGAGGTCCAGCATCACGAGGTCGGGCGCCAGCGCAAATATGCCCACCACGTCCACTCCGCGACAGTTGACCACCTGCCAAACGAAAACATAGACGGATGAGTGCACTGGGAGGACGCAACAGGCCACCACGCCGCCACAGGTTCCCGATCGTTACCGTTTTGCCCTTGGCGACCGCCTGCTCCAGTTGCGTCTGTGTGAAGAGGAAAGGCTGGGCATTCTCTGCATTTCAGAGAGGCGAAGGAGTGAGCAAATAAAGAACCATCAGTCCAACGCGCAGTGTGCTGTTGGGGGGGGGGGGCTTACCGTTGATGCAGTGGGTGCACGGAATGGTGACTTTGACGTCGACCCGCAGCCAGTCGGCAATGAGGGTGTCGATCATCGCGGTCAGCACCAGCATCTGTCGCGACGGCGCTGTGCCCCGCATGCACAACTTCAGCCGGAAGGCCACCTCCATGTCGAGCTCCAGCAGCAGCTTGTCGTCGCCCTTGGCGAAGAACATCCCGTTCTTCCAACACCTGGGACAGGGACGTTGAGCATAAATGGCACGTGTGTGTCGTGTGTCGCGCGTGTCGCGTGTGTCGCGTGTAACGTGTGGTACCTGATGAGCGTCCAGCCCGAGCGCAAGAGGCGGACCATGAAGCGATTGAAGAAGCCGAATGGCATAAAATCGAACGAATAGAAGCGGAATAGCTGCACGAGGTCGCTCTCTTCCTTGGGCCACAGGTCCGGGTTGTGCAGGTCTGCGGGGCGCGCGTCCGGCAGCAGGCACGGCACCAGTATCGCGCCTTGTGGATTGGTATCTGTACACCACAGCACTGTTGCATTAGCATCACCTAATCAACCGCGATATATAGTTGGGCGGGTGAGTGAACCTGTGGGCGGCAGGGCGTAGGCAACCTCGAACTGTTCGAGGAGGGCGACCAGCGAGTCGTGTACGGTCTCGGGGTAGGCCGGAGCCTTCCATATCTGCGGCAGGTCCTTGCGCTGCAGCACCCCCGACTTGACAAAATTGTGTTTGAGCGTGATCACGTCGCTGAAGACGTTCGTCAACCATTGGCTGAGCACGTGACGATGGCCGGCCATAGTGATGAGGAAAGAAGATGGGTTCAGCCGAGACGACGAAGAAAAGAAAGAACGGCAGTGGATACCTGTCGAGGATGACGAGGTCGTCGAGCCCGGATTCGCGCTCGTTGAAGTGGACCAGCGAGCCGAGCTGGTGCAGGTACTTGGCCGCCTTGGGGAGCACCGGCTGTGTTACGCCGCTGCTCAGCGCGAGTCGCTCGAACATCTCCCAGCTCACCACCGGCTGCGGCTCCAGCATCGCGATCGCGCGGATCTGTGCACACGCGGGTGAGGTCCAGTTCGGACTTATAAATAATAAACGGAAAAAACGAACAATTCAAAAATGAAAGCGAAATGAGTGGAATGGGCACCTTTTCTTCGAGAGTGAGGTAGGACTGTGGGATGAGGCCCTCCTTCTCGATCATGCTCTGCGCCACCTCGATCAGCTTCTTTCGCAGGTCCTCCACGCCCTTGCCCGTCGCGCAGCTCAGGGCGAAGAAGAAGCGGATGTTCTTGAACTGGCCGCTGAACTTCTGCAGGAGATTGGCGTAGAGGTGGTCCAAATACTTCTTCGTGCACTTCTTCGCGTCCAGGTGGGTGCCCACCAGAATGACGGGCGCTCCTGCACCACCACCGCCAAGTAAGAATCTGTCGATCGCATTCCATACATTCCCCGGGGTGAGGAGGTACCGCGAGCGCGGGTGTGGATGGATTGGAGCCAGTATTCAATGCGCGAGGCCTCCTCCTCGGGCTTGAGCAGGTTGAAGATGAGGAGGTAGATGCCCCGTCGCGACAGGAAGAAGAGGTGGGTGTAGTAGTAGATCTCCTGCCCGGCAAAGTCCCACGAGGAGAAGGTGATGATGTTCTCCTTGCTGCCCTCAGCTTTGCTGCTGTTGCTGTCCTTCTTGTCAGCCTTGGCCGAGGAGTCCTTGCGGCTGATCGACTTGGCGGTCCAGTCGCGGATGCGGATGCCGTCGGTGGCCACGTCGAGCCTCTTTCCCGGGCGCCGTCGGGCCTTGCTACCCGGACTCGACGACCTGTCATTGCCGTCCCACTCGTCACCACCGCTGGCGCCGCCGCTGCTGATGAGGGCCAGCTTGCCGTGCTCCACCTCGGAGTAGCTCCATCGCCGATTGCGCTCGCTGTCGGTGCGCTTGACCGCGGACAAGGCCTTGTTGTTGACCTCGGCGCCCACGCTTGGACCCGGTGTGCCGAGATCGTGGTCGTCCGGGTAGGCATTACGCCCGCCGGCGCGGGCTGATCCGGACTCAGACTCGGTTGGTTTGGTGACCGATTTGCTGAGCAGCTTCTCGACAAGCGAGGTCTTGCCAACGTTGGCCTGACCGACGCACATCAGCTTGATTCGGTGACAGAGCGCGCTGCCGCTGTTCTTTTCCCGCAGATACGATAGCACGCCCGTGCCCGCCGATGACAGCACAACTTTCTGTGATAGGAGTTAATTTAATGGTTCGGGCATTGCCGGCGTTTCAACTCCGAGGGACGTTACCTTGGGGTAGGGCAGCGGGTTGCTGTGGGCGTGGAGCTCCTTGAGGCTGGGCAGGGTGCCCAGGCTGACGGGAAGGAAGGAGATGTTGTTGTGGCTGATGTCCAGTACCTCCAGATTGTCCAACAAGTTGAGCGTGAGCGGCACTTCGGTCAGGTTGTTGTGTTGCACGTCGAGATGCTTCAGCGTGTGGAGCGTGCCCAACTCAAGCGGCAGCTGCACGCAAATGATGCGTTAGCCGACGAGCGCTCACGCCCCGCGTACGCAAAGGAAAGGCACCTCCTGCAGCTGGTTGTGCGATAGATTGAGGAATTCGAGGCGTGTGAGCTGCTTGATGCCCCGAGGCAGGTACTTCAGTCGGTTGTGCGAAAGGTCGAGGGACACGATGGTGGGGATCACCAAGAACAGCGATGGCACTTTTTCCATCCCACGACCGCTCAGATCCACCTTCTTGCTCTCCCCCGAGAAGCACTGTGCAACGACAGAAGAGTGCGTAAATATCAGCAAGTAGCATGGATTGCGGTGTGGTGTAGTGTGGTGGTGGTGGTGGTGTGGTGACGAAGTGTTGGATGAACACTCTACCTTGGAGAGGGTTTTGTTGGAGAGGAGGATTTCCTCGATTCTGTGCTTGTCTCGGTGCTCCTGGTCGATGAGGGACGAGTTGTCGGAGTCGTCGAAGATGAGATCGTCGCCGGCGATGAGCAGCTGCTCGGATTTCGACAGAAGAAGCTCGAGCAGCGTGATATTGGTCCGAAGGAACGAAGCGATGGCGTGGAGACCCTTGGCCGTGATTCGGTTGTGGCGCATGTCCACCACCTTGAGCCCCTCGTTGATTCCCAAGCCAGCTGCACAAAGGCCGAGCATACATGGGTTAGTGATTGAGCGAGCTCACGTCACGTATCACGAGGGGGAACAAACCTGCGAGGGCAGCCGACCCAGCATCGCCGAGGTTGCACCACGTGATGTTGAGGTATTCGAGGGTCGAGTTCACACGAAGCGCCTCGGCGAGCAGCTTCACCTCGACCTCCTTCATCTCGCAACCCGACAGATCCAAT